>CM057929.1:2174249-2259827 GCA_030141595.1 Chydorus sphaericus
TTTTTTTAGGCATGAGTGTGTTTTGCTGAATTTTGTGCCGCTTGGGCAAAGGAGTTTCCGGGTGAGGAAGTACCGAGAGATTCCGAGCCCTCAGTGTGGGATGACGACATTCAGGCAAAGCTTCAGAGACACAAAAAGAATTTACAGTATCTAAAAGCTGAAGTGCTCAAAGAGGAGTTCTACTGCAAGTTCCTGGAGAATACAATCAGTGTGTTGGAAGCAAGAAAACAGCAAGCATCTCCAAATGTATCTGAAGCATCTGTCAGTGGAGATTCTGCCATTTCTGAAGCAAGTTCTTCTGCATCTGCCCTGTCTGAACGGGTTAGAAGTGAGGTGGTTGACAAGGAAGATTTTGTCACAGTCATATCAGTTAACAAATTGGTTGATGCCCATCAAGAAGAGAAATCAAGATCATCTGTTGCTGGGGATGTTAGACCAAAAGCACCTCCAAAGCCTCCCAAGCAGTATTCCCGGAGTGTCTCTTCTGAGAGTTCAACTATATTAAAACCACCAGAAGATGTGGTTGCATGGACCAAGCAGCAAATCCAACAGCTTCAAACTAAGCAGCCTTCGAAAACCGACGATTTGCCACCTCCGCCCAAAATTCCCCTTCCCGAAATTCCCGATTCCGCCTCTTCTATCAAGCAGAAAAGAAAAAGTTATGAAAATGTTGCCCGGACTAGGCAGGACTACGAAAACGTATTTCCTAGCTCGATAGCAAGGTATAATCTAATTAAAAAGAGATAAATATCGATGGAATTTATTTGTATTTTTTAATTTTATTTTTAGGCCGAAAGAGCAAGAAAGTGGGGACAGCGTGAATAAGCACTCTCACGTACCTGTGACTGACATTGATGCTGATCCGGGTCGAGTCCAGCGAGCGACAGCTTTCTTTCAACAACAGCAAATGCCGCGCACTTCTTCTGTTTCCTCTTCCGCTCCTCAACTTCCTCCAAAGCGATCATCTGCCATTACCAGTAGCGACCCTTACTATGACTGTGTTCCTCAAGAAGAAAATATAAACTACATCGACGGTAATTTTTCTCAAATTTGCTCATTACTGTTTAAATATTTTACTTATACCACTTTTCTTATTATAGCTGAAGACTACATTTACTTGTTGGATAAATCACTGGATGACGAAAAAGAGAAAAATGGTACGTTGAAATCGTTTGGAAGCACAACTTCTGACGATAGTAGCAGTACTGGAAGTCTTCGTCGCCGTCTCTATGCCAATTTAACATCTCTAGATGATTTGACTTCATCCGATATGAATGCTTCGCGGTATTACTCTCTTACTTCGTCTCATTTTGAAAAGTAAAATAATCGTTTTTGTTCTGTTAATAGATCTTTGACATCCAAGCAGCAACTAGTGTTGCAAAACTTTTTTGATAGTGAAGAGAATTACGTCGCTGCCCTGGAATGTTGTTCTGCATTACAGTAAAGCGCTTACAGCAGCACTGAATAGTTCCCAACCTGTGATTGCTAAAGAGGAGATCGCTTGTATCTTCTTCCACATTTCCCGAGCTCTACCTCCATCACTCGGAATTCCTTCAACAAATTAAAAGTTCTAAAGTCGCTGGATTGGACTTGATTCAGGTAAATGCCTAATAGTTCTAAAACCTCTCTAGATTCTCTTTTTCTAATTATGGAATTTATGCAGGTTGCTCAGTTATTAAAAAAACCTCTCTGAAACGGCCCTACCGGAATACGGAATTTTTCTGGCCAATTTCAAAGAGGCGCTAGAAGCGACTCGGAAGGCATGCCAGCATTCCACCCAGTTTGCGGACCTGGCGAGGCGAATCAAAGCTCAGAGCAAATCAGCAACCAAACAATCATATCTTTAGAAGATCTTTTGCATAAACCTGTCGCCGTATTCAGCGTCATGTGGCAGTCATCCAGGTAGTTCAGTTTATCGCTTCGTTTAAAAAGTACACTCTCACACTAAAATTGTTTCATCATAGGATTTACTGATGTCAGTACTCAAGATGAACCAGCTTATGTCATGTTACAAGAGGCTCAAAATTTGACCAAAATTTTCCTTAGTGAATTTAGCACTCATCAACTGCAGTCTCTCTTTCCTGGTCCAGAGCTCCAAGAATTCTTCTACTCTCCAATCCAATGTAATTTTAACTTTTTCTTTTTAAAATCTCTCTTTTCTAATTTTTTTTTTTTTTTATGACGGATGCAAACAGAGACATTTGGTCAAGAACGGCTTTTTAGTAGAGCTACAAACGGACGGGAAGCGGAAACAGCGACATGTTTTCCTTTTTACTGACCTCATCGTTTGCACAAAGGTATAAAGGAAGTGGAAGCTCATTTAGAAGTCAAATGGTACCTCCCACTCTCTCATGTTGAGGTCCTGATTGACGATTCCCGCCTCTAAACTAAGTGCTTCAGCTCTCACCAATGTGGCTTCGCTAAGGTAAGTCTTTTAATCCATAAAATTAGACCCTTTCATTTATTATTCCATTCGGTTTGTAGGTCAAAGCATCCGCCGTTCGTACCCAAATGGATCGATCCGGTTTCGGATAAACAGCGGAAAAAATTGGCTTCCCTTGAAGCAAAGCTCTTACTTGATTCTCCCAATTTTACCATTAAGATTCGTCTACAAGCCCAAAGGATCGTCCCAGTAAACCCAACTCAGTCGTACACGTTCCTTCTTTCGTCCGAGTTTGAACGAACTCTTTGGATCGAAGCCACTGAAACGCTCCGACGCCACATTGAACGACTTCCACCTGCCTCTCTGCCAATACCCCAGACAGACGACGTCGAGGAATCCACGTAAAAGCTTGTCGGACTTGCGGTCGAACCCCTCGGTGGAATGATGAGAAACTCTTCCCTTCCTGCTTCTCGGTGGCGAACTTCAATTGGTTGTTCATTCCCTTCGCGGACTTCCCAAACATGCAGGTATATATTTTACGTTTGACATCTGCATATCACTTTTATTTTAAAATCTTTAATATTTTAGATGTCTACGTCGTCATTGAACTCGATTCCTATGGACACTATTTTCCACAAAGCTCGGACCAAGATGGCTATTAAAAGCCTCGAGCCGCGATGGGAAGAAGATTTTTAATTTAGAATTAGAAGGCACTCGTGGATTGCGTGTTCTAGTCTACGAAGAAGATGCCAAACAAATGGCTATTTTACGTGGCAAAAGCAGAGCTTGAAGTAAGCTATTTTTTATATAGTTATTGTTATGAGAAAATGACTAACTCTTTTATGTAAATAGTTATCTGTGGCCTGGCTCAAGTCTCTTAAAGGACCACAATATCTTCCACTGACTCACCAGCTCTCAAAACAAGCCTCCCTATCCCGAAATTCAACGAAAGAAGAGCTTACTTTATGTTTAACTTTGCGGTACTTGTCCTACGATTTAACTGTTCGACGGCCTGTTCAAAGGAGCTCTGGCTCGGCAATCTTTGGGGTACCCATCGAAGAGGTAAGAAGAATCCCCTTTAATTAAAAAATACCATAATTAAAAAATAAATTCTTATTGCTTTGATTTACAGGTTTGCCAAAGAGAGAAAAGAACCGATCCCGCATATTATATCTAGCTGTGTCCGGGAGATTGAACGTAGAGGTCTGGATGAACTCGGTATCTACCGGGTTTCGGGACTGGCTACCGACATCACGAAACTACGGAAAGCTTTCGATACTCGTAAGTTTAAAACTTTGATAACTGTGGTTAATATTTGATCTATCGATTTATTGATTATCAGGTGGGCATGATTCTGATACTTTATTGAGGGCTGTCGACGTCAATTCTGTTACCGGTTTATTAAACTTTATTTGCGCCAAGCTGCCCGAAGCTCTCTTCACAGACCGATTATACCCGCATTTCCTTCATGTAACTAAACTATTTTCTTACGCCATCCCGCATATTTAAAAATGAATTATTTTACAGGCTTTCAGCACCTTGGATGCGAAAGCATCGCTTAGCGGTGTTGAAGATACTTACTTGCGAAGGTGGTGCAAGAACTCCTGACGCAATTGTTTTCTTCGTTACCAGCTGCCAATCAGAATGTCATTGTGTTTATGCTGGAGCATCTCGTCAAGTGAGTTGATTTTCTACTATCTTTTTGAGAGACGAAACTAACCATTTGATTTGATTTACAGGGTTTATAGCCGAGAATCCAAAAATAAAATGTCTTTGCATAATTTGGCGACCGTCTTTGGTCCAACTATGCTGCGTCCTGCCCCATCTGCCAACGGTACAGACAGTCAGGAAAGTCTCTTGGCTATGGGAACAATGGATGTAATGGCCCAAGCTGGAATTCTTTACTTCTTCCTCCATAGAAGAGCCCAACGCGTACCCATCCAATGTCCTCCTCTTACCCCTGCTGCCAGCAAATCGCATATTCCATCTTCTCCTCTGTTAAAGTGAACTTGATCTACTTATCCTTCATTAAAGTCATTTTGTATTCCCTCCAATGTGTGCTACACTCACGTAAACCAGAACCGATCCGCTTAAGTTACTTTTTTGTCGTCCTGAATTTTTCTTTCAGGTTAATTTTTTCGTATGTTTTACCATACAGGTTTTAAGTAGTATTTTTTTATATGGTTTGGATTTAAAAATACCTATTTCCCCCGTTTTGAAATGTTTGGTCCAATATCCCATGTTGTGTCAATACCGTGGTTTTGTGATACTACCATGTCATTATATTCTTTCGTGTCTATCCACTTGAATGGTGGAAGATCAGTCAAGAACGCGAGGAAAACACTCTTTACATAACTCGCCGTGTTAATAGTTCTGTTTAAGATTGGAACACAGGTGAGGCATTGCCCCCCCTACCATTTTTTTCCAGTTCCGTCTCTCAAAATTCCGTTGCCATAATGTTTTGTCGTGCTTTGAACAGCACTTGGGTCAATAATACAGGAGTTTCATAAGTACTTAATTCTGAACTTGTTATTTATTCAGCTGTATCATGTTTTATATACGGTGTCGAAAAGTGTAAAAAAAATAGAGAGGGGAGGACATGTCTTCTTCTTCAATCCCAGAATTTAATCAGTCCATCCCATCGGCTGAGGCGATTTTGGAAGTTTCGTGCGGGTGCCACATGACGGAACTGCAAACGGACTGATGAGCTTTCCATCTGGCCAGCACCCGAGTGGTCTTCCAATCCCACACAAACACTTTTCCATCAGCATCGCCGGAAATAACGTAGCTACAGCAACAAAAAACAAATATAATGAATTAGTTGACGAGCTGGGAACTTGATAGGCGAAATCTAATACCTCATTTCCTGGTGAGAAATCTAAACCACAAGCGTAACCGGCAACCATGTGACCCTTGAAAGTCTTTTTCCGGTTCAACTTGAAACGGTTTAAAGCGGAATAGATGACAATCTTGTTATCCATGCTCTGGCAGCCCAACCACTTCAAATTTGGGGCTAGGGTTACAGCGGGCATCGAGTGCATGGTAGGATCAGCAATGTACTTCATATCAACTGGAATATCCCTATTTAATGAAGAAATTAAGTACATAATATCATAACACAGAAACCTCTTTCTTTACCATTCCCAAACGCGGAGGCTCTTATCATCGGACGTAGAAACAAAACGACGGTTGTCGTCGACGAAAGTGATGGTATTGACAGCGCCTAAATTGCCGATCATACTCCTGAACGGCTTCTCCGAACGCGTGTCCCACTAGAAATAATGAAATATTTATTATCTTTCTTGATGGTACTATTTTAAGAATGTACTTACGCAGACGATTTTCTTATCGGCCATACCAGCCACAAAGAGGTGCTGTTTATCAGGATCAGGGTGGTACTTGACACAGTAAGGGACTTTCTTGTTTGTGAAGCGACATGTCACTTGCCCAGTTTCAGTGTCCCATTGCTTTATATAACGGTCATAGGAGGCTGACAGAAACTTGTCACCTTCATTATTGAAATTGATATCGCGGACAGCTTGTCGATGACCAAAGTATGTCGAACACAACGACGATCCTTGTAAACTTCCCAAATCTAAATGAATAATAAAAAAGTTTTACCAAATGTTCTAAATTAAAAGGAATATAACATTATACTTTGACTCTGTGGTCCATGCTGCCCGAGAGGAGTAGATGAGCCGTCCTTTGGGAACCAGCGGATGGCGGCTACACCTTTGTTGTGACCCTGCCAAACGTGGATTTGCTTCTTAGGAATGAAACATTTGTTGGGTGGAACGTCAGAGCGCAGGTTAATTCCGATATCATGTGGAGCATGGAGAAAGTTGCGACCCTGGTAGTCGACCGGATCATCAACTAGTAACGAAATGAATTATTAATTTACAGATAATTCTGGGAGTACAAATAAAAAATTAAAACTTTACTGTGAAGAGAGGTTTTCTCCTCAATGGGTTTCTCTTCATAACGAGGCTTTCCGCGCTTCTTCAATCTTAGCCAAGTATTCTTCCATTTCTAATCTGTCAGCCTGTAATAAAAATAATATATAAGTAAAACTGGTCAAAAGTAAAACTTTAAGAAACGAATTCACCTCTGATGGTTTGGCGCTGCGGCTCTCATTCTCGTACGGTGCCCATGGTCCCTTGTAGCCTTCAACGTCCTTGGAATCATCGTTTTCTCTAATTTACGTTTGACAGCTCTACTTGGGTCAGGCTTATTAGGATTCTCAAAAACTGTCCTGCCTGATGTGGATTCTGCAGACTCAATATCACCAACATAACTGTTGCCCTCATTAGTAGATAAACCCCACAGTTGGATCCAATGCATAACCTTAAAATTTGAGAAGAAAAATGTTAGGAAATGTCTAGTAGGTCAAGGTTATCATTGTTTTATACCAAAGCTGGTGAATGTCTTTCGCTGAGCTTCAAACTGAAATTCACTCAGGTGAGCCGGTTCTACAAAACCAGCTAGGGTATTTCTGTGAGCTCTTTGCTGTCCAGACTTGAAAGGGCAATCTGGTCCGAGAGTGGGAGCGAACAGCTCCTCAGCTTTAGGATTGTATAACAACTCTTTGGAAGTGGGGTCTACATGCCTTAAGGAGTCCAATTGTTCCTGCAAATTACCAATCATAAGTAAAAATAAAAATAAAAAATAAATCGAAAAAAATATGTACATTGGGTAAAACATCAGGAGCGGCAACCACTGCAACAGCAAGATTCTGGCCGATCAAGCCATTTGTGTCAAGAGGAGCCCTCAGTGACTCGTCAAACGATGAGTTTTCTTCGCTGTCATCTTCACTGCTGCTACCTCCGTATTCACGCAAGGCGCTAACAGAAGCCATTTTGCCAATAAAATTGAATTTATCTTTGCTTTAAACCAGAATATAATGAAACTTTGAGAAAATTTTCCTAACTGAAACGCACAAAATGTCACAATCTCTGAAAATGCGTCTCGTGCACTCGGCTGCTGTTAGCCACTGTTGCCAGGTTGAAAAAAATTTCTTCTTTTTTAAAATAATAAAAACTAAAACGATAAAACTGTTAAATTACGCGTCTCTTAAAATTTATGAGTCTTTTAAAATTGATAATCCAATTTCAATATGTAATTGGTTTATTCAATATCCTTAAATTAAAAAAATAGAAACGGAGTCTGCGCAAAGAAGCGACAGACAATGCGCGGATCGAGCGCGGATCGTTGTGACAGCAGCGAGCAGCCGCAGGCTCGCATTCGATTAACGGTAGTACCGTAATACGGCACTTTTTCTCTGATTTGTTCAGTCTGCTCTCTGCTGTTGAACTTGGATTGCAGCCAGTGCCACAACAGCAAGTGTTACGTTTAGGAAACAAGTTACCAAGACTGAAAGTAGCCCAATTTACGTATCCATATGTCAAACAAGTAAAGTGGTCTGTGGTCTTGCAGCTCTCTCTGATAAGAGCTATGAAACGTTTCACTTTCTGATTAGTCCTAGGATTTGTAGATGATTTTCGCCGCTTGAATGGATAGTTCAGTACTTTTTTCTGGATGTTTAAAAACTAGCTTCACGTAAGAAATCCTCGACGGGCGAGAAAATACCATGGCGATGGAGAACCTCCTTCCTGTTTATCACAGGTCACCTACAAAGTTACCACTCTCATTCAATCGGCTATGCCGCTCAAAAGAAAGGCTCCTACTGACTGTGGTTTGTGTTGGACTGGTGGTTGGTTGTTTCGGCACAGTCTTCTTCCTCCCAGAGCTCAGGACTGGCATGGCCCTCCCCTCAATCAACAGTGTCTACAACAAAGTCTATCAGCAAGTCCAGAAAGCTGGTCCAGAGTTTATCCTCCAACTCCCACCTTTGGAGAAAGATGACAAACATCCTGATGGAGCTGGTTTCCAGCATCATGGACAGATTGACAAGCCAGATTTCCATCTTCTGGAAGATCAAGCCCGCCTCAAGGCAAAGATTGAGAATGAAGAGCATAACCAGCAAAAAGTCCTACCAAGACCAAATATTCCATCTCTGAAAAGTGATTCAACATCCTCTCCAAGGTATTTTAAAATACTTTTCAGCCCAGTTTACTTAACTCCTTTAAATATTATTCAAATTTTCAGGTCGAACAGAGGTCTGGAAGTAACGCAAGAAAGTAATCTTCAAGTTCCATCAAATGAAAGTAGACATCGAGGAGGAATTCGGCTGCCCACAGTTCAAGGTGGAGAGGACTCGGAACCTAGCATTCAAAAGAAACGGGATACAATTCGGCAGGTATTGCCATAAATCACCTTGCGGTTTTCTCAACTTTTTATTCTTCCCACGAACGCTACTGCCAGTGTGTATTTTGTCTAAGCTTCGCTAGTTACATGGTTACAATTCAATTTTTTACACTTCCTGAACACAGATAGCACATGTGTTATTCAAAAAGCCGAATGCTTTATTCACGCCACTATTTGAGATAAGAAAAAAAGGGTTGAAACCTTTTTGCGCTAGAATGCATTCAAACATTTTCCTCTATTAGTATAGCTAACTTTCTTTTATTATTTCCCCCTTTTGATGTTCTTATTTCCGTTTCCCTTGTCTCTTTGTATCCTTACGACATGTGGTATTTTCACGGGCTCTTTTATGGATTCATTATACGCTCTTCCTACCTCGTATAAACCATCATTAATCCCTGAATCAGTTACACACTCCAATCTGAGCTTAATCTTGTTACGGATGCTACGTGATATTTGTTTGTTTTAATCACTCATTTCTAATTGAATTATATATACATTTTTGTGGGTTTTCTAGATGATGAAGCACGCTTGGGATAATTACGCTACGTACGCTTGGGGTAAGAACGAGCTAAGGCCCATCAGTCACAAAGGCCACAGCGCCTCCATTTTCGGATCAGGCAATTTTGGTGCAACTATCGTTGACGGCCTCGACACTCTTTACATCATGGGTTTGAATGAAGAATTCCAGCGTGGGCGTGATTGGGTTCAAGAACATTTGAATCTCACTGGAGTGGTGAGTTTGAACTTCCTCGAATCTTCTTATCACTTCTGACCCGTTTTATTTATTAGAATTCCGAGCTGTCTGTCTTTGAGACGAATATTCGCTTCGTAGGCGGTCTTCTCTCGTGCTATGCCCTCACAGGAGACGTCATGTTTCGAGACAAGGCATATCACATCGCTCAAAAGCTCCTGCCTGCCTTCAACACACCGACGGGGATCCCTAATGCGTTGGTTAACATAGCAACCGGGGTATTCAATACTTTCAAAGACTTAATATTTTCATATCTTAATTATTATTTCCACCAACAGTATAGCAAGAATTACGCTTGGGCGAGTAATGGAGCCAGCATCCTCTCTGAATTTGGTACCATGAGCCTCGAGTTCAACTACCTTTCTGACGTAACGGGTGACGGTACCTTCCGTGATAAGATCCGGCAGATTGTTACAGCCATTCGATCTCAAGATCGACCGGATGGTCTTTATCCCAACTACTTAAATCCTAAATCTGGTCGATGGGGCCAGCAACACGTCAGTATGGGTGCGCTGGGTGATTCCTTCTATGAATATCTACTCAAAGCTTGGCTTCAGAGTGGTAAGACGGATGATGAAGCCCGCCAAATGTACGTCGAAGCCATGGAATCTGCCACTGGAAAACTGATTCAAAAATCTAATGGAGGTCTCACCTATTTTGCTGAGATGAAGTTTGGTCGACTGGAACATAAAATGGACCACTTGGCTTGCTTTACTGGTATTTCTACTTGATTATTTCCTTGTCATAATTTTAATTTTAAAATTTTATTTTATCTACAGGTGGAATGTTGGCCCTGGGTGGCAAGGAACTTGGAGAGGCCATAAACGGACATCACATGGAGCTTGGAAAAGCCATCACTCACACGTGCCACGAATCTTATGATCGGACGAATACTAAATTGGGTCCGGAAGCTTTCCGCTTTTCGGACGCTATCGAAGCAAAAGCGCTAAAGGCCAACGAAAAGTACTACATCCTCCGACCGGAGGTGGTCGAGTCTTATTTTGTACTATGGCGGTTAACACACGATCCCCGGTACCGCCAATGGGGATGGGAAGCTGTTATGGCCCTAGAGAAGCACTGCCGGGTCGACGGTGGATACACGGGTCTTAAGAACGTCTATAGCGACGATCCGCCTCAGGATGACGTCCAGCAGAGCTTTTTTGTCGCCGAAACGCTCAAGGTATATCTTTCATTTTAAACTGTACTAAAATTCTAGTAATTTATTTATACTTTTTTTTTCTCCTTAGTACCTCTACTTGCTCTTTAGCGACGATGATCTAATTTCACTGGACAGCTGGGTTTTCAATACCGAAGCTCACCCATTGCCCATAAAGGGAGCCAATCCCTTCTACCGGAACTTTGAATAAATCAATCCCATAATTATTAAGTGCAAATAATCACGAACGAAGTGAAGACCTGGTCTGGTCTTTTTTTTAAATTCACAACCAAGTCCGTCAGAGTTGTAAAAAATGAAGTCTCTTTTCTTCACTGGCGGACAGATAACAGATTATTATTATAAAAAACAAATTGTTTCACGATGAAAATGTTTTTTTTTTCTTTTGACGGAGTAATGTAACCGTCAGCAATGCAGCACGGAATCCCTAAGGGAAGTTAAAAATCCGCATTGCACCTTTCCCCACTTTTTTTGACAAGTCAATCATGCCTTTTTGTATAATGCTGTTCCCTATTCTTTTTTAATGTTCCCATTTTTTGTCGTTCGATATGACGTGTTCTTTTAGACATTTTGTACAGAATCGGAAGGACTTGTTGTGTTTGACTGCACATTTTTTGGTACACTGTATACATTAGAACCCTATTTGCTGCACTCTTCTTATTTTGTAAAACCGATTGTTTGGGCTTCTTACGTCACATCCATGCACGGGTCTGTTGGTTTAATTAATTGTTTTAATAACATAGTGTGACACGAATGAATGATGAAGAAAAAGATAACTGGAATAAAAATAAGATTGAAAAAAAAAAACTTCTTTATTTTTCGTTCAATCACGATGCGCGTATGTATACGACCACAACGTCTTTATAAGAATTCCTGCATATAGAATGGATAGTCCAACCATCTCTATCTTTTAGATAGAATGGTGGCGGATCGCAGTAGTTTTCTCCATTTCCTTCATCTGGTCCAATTAGAATTATACAATTGCCACTAAAATACTTTAGATACTCTTCAAACGCACAGATATTATTAAAATAACACGCAAGTAGCGCGTAATTCGGTTCTTGTAACGATGATAACGTTTTAACTGGCGTATCCGGGTCGATTAGTTCCATCTCTTTGAAGAATTTTGGCGGACTATATTTACTATCCCACCACCCACGATCTATCTCGTACCCCACGACATGTAAACCTTTAAAAAAATGTAATATTTTCTTTTAAAATCAAGAATAGATTTCTTCTAAGAATTGTTTATTTACCTGAGGAGCATTTTAGGAGCCACTCTAAAAGACCAGTACCGCAGCCGATGCTAACCACTCCTTGAACGCGCAGGGCAGTTAGTGTCTGACCCAGGAAATCTAAAACGCGAAAATCAGGCCGGAACCATAAGATCTTCGGATCACTGAAACCATTTTCGTAGAGTTGGATGATTCCTCTCCAATCTCCTAATCGTCCCTAAATCAAAGTGTTGAATCATATCTTCGGAAACAATGTTTTTTAGCGCAGCACGTAATAATTTTGAGAAACTTTTACGAGTTTTCCCATGATACTAACCTTTTTGATGGAGCTCGCTCACAACGTCGTTATCCGTACAGCTGCCGACCATGTCTGGAACCTACATAAAACGTGCTGGTCGCATTCTATATATTCTTTTCTGCAAAAAAGTTGGCACGAATTCTGCGAGACTACGGTTCCAACATCTGTCGAATCATACATCTATCTTTAGGTTGTTCGTGTTAAAAAAAACTTGGCTGTCTGGGGACATTAAAATGCAAAATAGTTAGCTACAGTTACACTTCTTTGTTGCTGCGAGACTCATAAATAGCTAAGCCTTGATAAAGAAAAATAGGGACGTCTTTTATGGATACTGAAGTGTATTAATAGATCTCTTGCTGTGACTGTAACTATAAAGACTATTGCAAGGAATGAGATTAAGTTTCAATGGGCTAGTGTTCCATTTGATGCCAGGTGGCAGGTTTGATCCGAGTGAAGTTGTATGGTTAGCAGCAAATACGTTAGAGTCGTCGCAATTAACTAAAATATTTAGATAATTAAAAGAAGCAGCCTGCTAATTTTCAAACCGATTGTTACCGAAGGATAAATATGTTTTCCAGCAACACAAATCCCACAAACTTGAATAGCGGTATCACTATTTACCACTTGGGTTTTAAAGGACTCGACCTATTGTTTTAAACAAATTTGAATTTTATTAATGCTAATAGTGTTGCACACATTCAATATTATAGAAATATACCTCTTTGTAAATTAGGGATTGACGATCCGCTAAAGGATAAGGGGCCAAATCTGTTAAAGTAAATGCAATATTCGCATTCTGGAAAAGAAAAATGATTTTACTTTCTTTTGGTTCCTTAAAAAATTACTTAATTAATTACCTCTTTCCTTATTCGATCCGAGATGACAGTTATGGAAATGAAATGAACCATTTGATCAGTAGCAGCTAAGCCACTCAAGGCTGCAGACCCCCAATCGCCATTTAAAATAGTTCCAGTAAAAATATAAATAGCATTATTGATTGCGTAAATGAAAGTGAATGCAATCTCGAGTAGAATGAAAATTCCGAAGCACTGATTTATTTTCTCCAAAGATCGGCAAACAAAAATGTGCTGACGTCGGAGACACTTGATCATATTTTCATAGTAATCAGTTGCCGTTAAAGACTCTACATAAATTTTGATCAAATCTTGACGAATGGCTTCCATCTGCTTTGAAACAGTTACAGCAAGAACGACGAAGAAAGCAAGGATTGTTCCTAAGTACATTTTTGGAATCAAAGCTGCCACTAATATGAAAATTTCAATCGGTTGTAATTTGGTTTTTAAGACCATAAATGCAGCCATCCCAATCCAATTAGCTAAACTCTACGGAAAAAGAAAATTTAGTAAAAGAAAATTTAAATGGTTTAAAGTTATTACCGATATGACTACAAATGTTACAGAACCAATCGACAAATTCCTGATGGATTTGATTGCGTCTTTTTTTCTTGAAAGGGTACTTTCCAAACTGGATTGCTGCTGTATAGATTCTACCAACATGGTCCATGTTTTTGGTCCTCGGAGAATCAGTGCGAAAGTACAACCGAAAGTTATGTATGTAGAAAGGTTGACCGCTTCAATCATTATGTTCCACTTTAGTACCGGAGAGTTGCCCTCGGTAATAGCAATTGTTAAAGAATCAATATTCTGAAAACTTTTGTGAGTGACCAAAAACTGCATGGCAAGTGCGAAAATGTAGAAAATCCAGCGGTAAATTAATTTGCAGTAGTAACAGCTGCTACTCCCTTTCGGGTCGCTGAAAATGCCAATCATACTCATCCATCGTAACATGGGATTTAAACCTGTTTTCCAATCAGAATCTGGAACGGTAATGTTATCTTTCGTTGTGGATGCAGGAACATCGGCTGGAACAATAACTTGAATATTATTTCCCATGTTTCAAATCTTGATTATCTTGTTTAGATCTGACGATTCTGTCTACATAGTACAGTACTATACGCGCAACGTATTTGAATCTACTTTCAGGACCTCAGACTAAGCCTATAGCACATTGTCGTGTATAATATAGTGTCAACTTTAGGCGTGGTCATGGACCAAAGTCGTTCAAAATAATTGGGACAATATAATGTACCAACTTAGGTGCATGATAATGCAACATGATTGATGATAGCGTACTGTACGACTTTAAAAATGTATCAATCAATACCCTACATAAGTGTTAAAATTAATATCTTTTGATGCTAATCGATCATGTCATACATATTATTTTAATGCATCAACACACACATGGATGTATACGGTACACTTCAATGAGAAAACGCAACAACAAGTTAGTAATAGGATTTGTAAATTCCCGCTCCTTTCGTTTTATTCACCGAGAGATAATATCAAAACAATTAGCCGTAATTAAATAGTGAAAATTGAGATACCAATGCTTCCATTACGGCTGTTAGCTTCGATTAAACCTGAATAATATTTTATTTAATAAAAGAACTTCTGCAATGTCGCAAATGTGCAAATACTGGACTACTGGAGGATAGGGATCGGACTCGAATTGAAAATATTCGAATCCAATTCAAATTCATTGAATATATTCAAATTCATATTCATTTGAATTGGGATTTTTTATTATTCAATTCATTTGAATTGTTTTTTAGGGTGAATTCAATTGAATACCTGTGCTAATTCGAATCATATTCAAATTCATTCGAATTTATGCCAATTCATATTCATTCGAATTGGGTTTTTTTTACGTGAATTGAATTGAATCCGATCCCTACTGGAGCCTCTGCTGGAGCAACCGAGGAAGGGAGAATTTCCTTCTTTTATTTCGATCTGGCAACGACGGCGCTACAAACACACCACAACGTTAGCCATTCTTTCTGCTACTATCCAGAAACGTGCGTTTTTCAGGGAATTTCAGTGAATGTGTTTTTTTTAAATTTGATACTTTATGAACGGCCACATTTATCATTTTTCTACAATGAATAGCGACAAGAATCGAGACGTTGACGACAATCCGGAAGTTGTGGATGACGCTTGGAAGATGAAATTACCCGAATTCAAGAAAGAGCACAACCCTCATGGACTCCTTGAAGAAAGCTCATTTGCCACCCTCTTCCCTAAATACAGAGAAACCTACTTGAGAGAGTGCTGGCCTCTGGTCCAAAAAGCCTTAGATGAACACCACATCAAGGCTGATTTAGATGTCATTGAGGGTAGCATGACTGTCAGAACCACAAGGAAGACTTGGGACCCTTACATCATTCTCAAAGCCCGGGACATGATGAAGCTTCTTGCCCGGAGTGTTCCCTACGAGCAGGCCATCAGGATCCTCCAAGATAATGTTTCCAGTGACATCATTAAAATAGGAACATTAGTCAAGGGGCACAACAAAGAAAGATTTGTCAAGAGGAGACAGAGACTTATTGGCCCAAATGGTTCAACCCTCAAAGCATTGGAACTGCTTACCAATTGTTACATTCTTGTTCAGGTAAATATTGTAATATTTTCCCTAATAATTATTTTAATAATAATAATATTTTTTTATTTTACAGGGCAATACTGTTGCAGCACTTGGACCATACAAAGGCCTACAGCATGTCAGGACAGTTGTAGAAGATACCATGGAGAATGTTCATCCCATCTACCATATTAAGGCGTTGATGATCAAGAGAGAGCTGATGAGAGACGATAAGTTGAAGAACGAATCTTGGGATCGGTTCCTGCCCACCATTCCACACAAAAATACGAGCAAACGGAAGCAGCCCATGAAGAAACGTTCCAAGAAGGAATACACACCTTTCCCGCCAGCTCAACCGGAGAGCAAAGTTGACAAACTCCTCGCTACTGGTGAATACTTTCTCAAGGAGGACGAGCGAAAGGAAAGGAAGCAGCACCAAAATCATGAGAAACAGGATGAGGCCAAAGTTCGTCGAATGGAGAAACGGGAAAGCGCGTTCGTTCCACCCGAAGAGCCTGTTGCGGGTTCGAGTAAATCATCCGCTCCAAGCGACAAAATGGATCTCGATCAACTGAAAAATAAGATTAGGAAAGGGCAGACTAAACGAAAGCGCAATTGATTGATTAATTAATCTACGTGTTGGAGAATATGTGACGAATACAATTTGGCACTGTAAAACATGTATTAATAATAAAAAAGATTGCTATGAATATTTCAGGTTTACACACAATGGAATCTTACCGGGGGGAGCTATATTTTTCCAAATTACATTTCGAAATTGTTACTGGCACATACTTGAGAATTAAAAAAACAGATTTAAAAAGGAGGGAAACATGCGGATCCATTATTATTCTTATGACTAGGGCGTTGATTTTATATAATAAAAAGGGAGGAAGTCATGCATAAATTTCAGGGTAAAAAACCCTTCGTAAAATCACGTAGTAAAAACAAACTCTTGTGTTGTTAATCCCTTACTACAAGTTTGCACCGTCATCTCTTGGCTATTACGAGCATCCAAACACAAATTGGACTTGCGATGAACGATTGTTTTCTCCCTCTTCTCCCATTGCTGGTCGGTAACGCCAGTAGAGCTGCTACAAGGCAGCGTAATAGCTGCAGCTCCCTCATACGCCGGTACAGGCGGAGATAAGCACAAGGAGCCATGCCGGATTTGTCCAGACGATGTGTAAGACCATGCCTATAATTTTTCTAATTAATTAGGCTCTTTTAACTTTAATGACATATTTATTTACCTGATTGCCTCCTGAATTGTGGCAGGTGTATAATCCTATTCTGCTTCCAGCTCCGCGGCCGTAAGTATCAAGGCAGAGTGTTTTGAATCGGATGGAACCGACCGATCCCGCTCCAGAATCACGTAGAGCGGGTAAATGCTTTAATAATTCGGGGTAAACGTTCTCCACATACCACTGGAAGGGTTTGCAGTTTAATTTCTTACGCAACTCTAATCGTTCCGTGATGCTAAGATAAAATCATCTTTTAGTTTTCTTTTAAAAGATTATTTAATGGCGTTAACATACTTTCCAAATGCAACATTTCTAGCCATTGGAACGGCAGCAAAGTAGAATTTCTTGTAGTCGTCCATCCATACTTCTGCAGCTCTAAAAGTCAGAAAATGATATTGAGACATAAAACTAAGAGGTGCATTTTATGGACCGTAAAATACCTTCTCGTGTTGCGAGCAAAAATGGTTCCCGATCCACCAGGGAACGAATAAGGATGCTGCTTGCGAAACACATGCCCAACTCGGCTACACGGCACAATTTCAAGTCTTCCACCGCATTGCCAAGTTCGGAAAGATATCTCTGTCAGATAATAAGAAAGTTATCCAAAACTCTTAATGAGTAAAACTTGAAATTTTTATTAAAATTCTGAGCACGTACCAAGGTTTTCCCCGCCCCAAATATCCATGGCCAAGTCGTAAGTTCCTAATTTGAAGAAGTAGTCTCTCTCTATGACAAAAAGTCCTCCGGCAATCATGGGAGTTCTGACGGGGACACGTTTCGAAATTAAGCGGTTTACACAGTTGAATTAATGGATAAGAAAGAAAAGAGAAAGGTGTGTGGACACGTTATTACCTTATGGGGACAGTGGGGTCATCCTTCCTGTTAGCTTTCTCCTCAGATGGTAATAGCTCCCATTTAAAAACTAAATTCCATTCGAATCCTCCGCGTAATTCTGTTGAAGCTGCAACGTATTGAAAATTATCCATTCCTATGACATCAATAACTGGACAGACTATTCTAGATCGATCCTGAAAGTAGACGAATTCATTGAGAAAATCCTAATTTTTATTTAGTCCAAGGACAATTACTTACTTCATTCACACGCTGTAATAGGGGCTCCAACCAGCCTTCATTGCATTCGCAATGCGAGTCTAAAAAGGTGAGGAATTCACCTGAAATCGGAGACAGAAAAAAATTATGACCGGTTTGATCATTGAATTGTATTCTTTCACTTGCCTGTGGCGATTTCCGCCCCCTTTCACAAATAATATGAAGAAAGAGTATTATTATTATTATTTCAGCGACTGTGTTTGTTTGTTATACAAATTGAGTTTACCTTCACGCGTGATCTAACCAAACCCTCTCGCTTCGAGTTGCGAACTAAAACAACTTTTTCAATTTGAACTAGTTCTTTACCGTCGCTCACTGTAATGGAAAAAAATATGTTAAATTCATATAACATTTAAAAAAGATTTTAAAAATACCATCATTGCTGAAATCATCTACTAGAATAATTTCTTTGATTAAGTGGGGTGGACTTCGATTAAGAACGCTGACGATAGTCCGTAGTAGTGTTGATCTTGCTTCATTGTGAAAGGTGATGATGATGCTAGTTGATGGTAATGTCTTTGAGTAATCTACTGAAAGGCATCTGAAATGTGGGAATAAATGTTTAAAGAACTGTTAGAAATGAATTATTTTTAAGGATGTTTACTTTTTGTGACGGTAATCTGGGATGGGGCGGTTAGACAGGAGCTTATCACTGGCTTCTTGATTAAATTTGTTGCTGTGGTAAGCATCTTCTCCCGGTTTGAGCCTTCCTTTGGCAATGTAGGATTCCTCATTGAAATAGAGTAATGAAGAGTTTGTAGAAGAATCTGTTGTAGACTGAGCAATATCTTTCTTCAATTTGAGTCTCAGGCCTTTATTTTCAGCCCCTTCCTTCTAAACATTATTTTAAAAATCAGTTTTTAATAGTTTTTACATGTAAAAATAGGGAATATTGTTATACCTTGTAACCAACTGTGTGCACAACAACACCTATACCAGTTAGCCACAATACAGAGTAGACTAGTAGTTTATATTTTCGTTTCATCGCGACTTAATGTGGGATGCCTTTTAAGATTGGCATGCTCTTTAGTTCACCGCTGCTGCTGAATGAATGAGCTCGCCTCAGCTGCGAGCAAGCGATTTTCTCGTCCGTTTCAAGGGAATAGGAAACGAGACGTATGACTAGATGAACAAGAGCTTTCCACACACAAGTTTTTTTGGCACACTTTGAATACACAAAAATTGTTTTCTCTCCTTTAAGAAGAAAATCTAATTTATTTTCCCTTCGGCCATCAGCAACAACCGAAATGTTTTGGGAAGATGCATTCGTCTGGTACTGATTTTGACATTTGACCGCAGCGCCTCTAGCGTTTTCCTACGGATCGTAACGGATGATCCCGCGGGAAAAATCCCATTTTAATGCAGTTCGAATAAAAGGTAACTTTGACATATTAATAGTCGGGAGTATTCGCATACCACATGTTGTGAGTTGATTGACAGCACAAAAAAGGCAATAACTTTTCGTTTTACAGACGTAATACATCATGAAAGAAAACCGTTTTCACGAAAAAAAAGAAACTCTAATGGGGATGATGGCTCACCTGCTGCTATATAAAATAATATAGAGACCAAAAGAGCACAGCAGGAGCCCATTGCGGCCGTCAAATTCAGGCCGCCAAGCCGACGAGTTGCGCTTTTACAAAGTGTTCCTCACTAGAACGACATATGTTTTTCGTGTTTCCGAACTATACATGTGTTAGGCATATAATACAAAGACCTACCGCCACTGTGAACGAGAAAGACTGCTCTCAATTCTCTTTTCAACAAGCGTGCAATGACTTTTTTTCAGCTACTACACCTTGCTTTTTTTTGGTAAAAAGTGTAACGGGACTTGATGGAAGGGTGTTACGTGTGAAAACCGTTTGTTATTTTCGATACTACGTTTATCGAGACTTGCAAGATGTGGTTTGACATACACACCACCAGATGTGAAGAGTTAGCTGACCAATTTCATAAGCATTCTAGCATGAAATTGTGCAAAAAAAAAAATGCTTAAAATGCATGAAAATATTCAAATCTACCGCAACTTGCGTTATAGCGAATTAGCCATAATTTAGCCATTTAGATTCCAGATTCCCAGAGGCAGAATAACGATCGACAAAAATTTGAATGAAGTCTCTTGGAAATTCAAAGGAACCTAATTCTGGTATTTCTAGTTGAACAATCTTACCTGGAATCACGTCGCTTGCAAGTTCCGATAATTTACCATTGAAATGTTCTTGAGAAGTAGTTTAGAAAGTTCCTTCTCATTTTTTAAAACAAATCACAACAAAACTATTTCTTTTGGAATTATTTCATGGATTAAGTATATTGAAGAATAAAAGCTAAGTGAGTTATTTAAGGACATCTTCATATTTTGTGATGGTTGTGGTTGATAAGAAATGAAACCGTGTACAAGTGCCACGCACCCAAATGGAGAGACTCGTTAACTTTATAGAACTTTATAGTTTTGTGTCAACATAAAAAGGGCTTTACACGACACGAACAAAGATATACGACATCATTTTTTTAAAGTGTGCGGATGAATAGAGAAAAAAAATCCAAACGATCAAACTTAGGCTTTTGTAAAGTGGCGCGCTAAAGACATCTAGGAGTGAAAACTGTATCTCTCATCTGCATGCAAAATAATACAGCAGACGTCGGCAACTTTTTGTAAATAGAGAGGGTGGCGAGTCGCAAAAAAACAATCTGGTACCTTTTCTTTCAAGATGAGGGACTTAATTTCGATTAGAAACCATTTGAAACTTTTCCGAAACTTTCGTTCAGTTCTTTCCCCAACTTTTTTCAGTCGAGGGTATCAGAGTAAACAGGGAGTTTATGGCCTTTCACCACAAAATTACTTGCCACCAGCCGGTTCTTCAGGTATGCGCATGGTGTACGCTTATTCACGCACGGTTTACTGTTTTTTTATGTGTCATAATTTCACTGTTGAATTCCAGTACCTGATGATATTACACTTGCTGGAAGGAATGAACATTCTAATCTTTTCCGATTGGTTGAAGCCTACAGAAGGCACGGGCACTTGAAAGCCACATTGGATCCACTCAAACTGAGAGAACAAGAGTATGCAATTTGTTTTATTATTTTTGACAGTTAAAAATTTATTTTAATTAGTTATATCTAAATAGATTTGTACCTGAATTGGACCCCAATATCTATGGTCTTCCAAAAGACTCCCAGCATCAGCTGAAAGGCATTTTAGAAGGATGGAAGAGTGCTGCTACAACAGAAGAGATTGTTGAGCAGCTGGAAAAGCTGTATTGCAATCAATTGGGGGTGGAATTTATGCACCTAGAATCTATAGAAGAAAGAGAATGGTTTGCCAAAGAATTTGAAATCATGGCTTCACAAGATGTAGAAGTGGAGATTAAAAGAGAGAATGCAAAAGCCATGATCTTGTCCCAGAATTTTGATAACTTTGTTGCCGCAAAGTTTCCTACAGTGAAGCGCTATGGAGGAGAAGGTGCCGAAAGCTGTTTTCCGTTTTATAGAGAGATTTTCCGTCTCGCATCTGTTCACGACGTTGACCACGTCTTTATGTGCATGGCCCATCGCGGTACAATCCCATATTTATTTATTATCTATTTTTACTGCTGTGTTTACATTTTTTTTTTCTTAAATATCCATTTGTAGGTAGGTTAAACCTTTTGACCGGTATGCTCAATTGCCCGAACGAGCTCATGTTTGCTAAAATGAAAGGCCGCAATGAACTGCCGAATGGAACGAAAGGTATCTTGACACACCTTTCGCCATCATAAATTATTCGTTCAAGTAAAACTGGATTTTTTATATTTAACAACCTGTCAAGGGATCGGTGATGTATTGTCCCACTTGACAAGCGTGACACGATTAAATTTTGATGGAAAATCAGTAGGAGTCACTATGCTACCAAATCCCTCTCACTTGGAGGCTGCCAATCCTTTCGCCGCCGGTCGAGTCCGTGCAGAACAACAACGGTATTCAAGTTGTTATAAATTATATCGTTATTTTAGCTTTATTAAACGGTTTTTAATTATGAATTTAGGCTTCAAGATGGAGATTATGGTTCCGGAGGTACCAAGGATCGAGTAGTATGTCTTCAAGTTCATGGAGATGCCGCTGTTGCGGGTAAATATTTTAAATATTAAATTTGAATTTTGATTTGATCTTATCAATAATCTGATTACAGGCCAAGGCGTAGTGCAAGAAACTCTCGCATTTTCTGCTGTGCCGCATTTTAATGTTGGTGGATCACTCCATCTGATTATCAATAATCAAGTAGGTTACACGACTCCGGCTGATCGTGCTCGTTCCTCCCGCTACAGTAGCGATGTAGGCAAAATGATTGGAGCTCCCGTTATCCATGTCAATGGTGCAGACCCAGATTCCGTCGTACGAGCCGCTCGACTAGCTTGGAACTTTAAAGAACGCTTCCGACGAGATGTTTTTGTTGATGTTCTATGCTATCGCCGGTAAAGAAATTCTTAATTTGATTGGTTAAAATATATTTAATTATGATTAATTATAGGTGGGGACATAATGAGATGGACGAACCTACCTTTACGAATCCGATCATGTATTCCGTCATTAATAACCGAATCTGTTCCATTCCGGATGATTACTGCCGAAGGTGAATTAATTTACCTCCTTTACTATTATCTATTTCTAAAGCAATAATTTATAGGCTCGTTGAAGAGGGCCTAATGGAGGAAACTGCGATCAAACAATTGTTGGAAGAGCACAACAACCAAATGAGTAATGCCTTCCAAAAGGCGGATACCTATTCAGTCTCCGGAACAGATAGCTATTGTCAAGTTGGTGAAGCCCAATCAAAATCCTTGAAGGTTTATTTACATTATATTTTCTTGGCCAATTCATAATTTATTAATTTAATGATTTTATTAATAGACTGCGGGTGGAGAAATATCTACCTGGGATACCGGTGTAGACCTCGACGTATTACGTTGGGTGGGAGTCCGCTCAGTGCACATCCCGGATAATTTCGCCCTCCATCCGACGTTAAAAAGAGGTCACGTTGATGCTCGACTCCTTAAACTGTCCACTGGAACGAACTTGGACTGGTCAACGGCTGAAACTTTAGCTCTCGGCTCTCTGTTATATCAAGGTTTATCAGCTATTTTATTCCTTGAATAGTAGTAAAGTAAACTTTTGTTTTAACAGGCTTCGATATCCGCATTAGCGGACAGGATGTTGGTCGTGGTACATTCTCTCAACGCCACTGTATGCTTGTTGACCAAAAGACAAACGAAATCCATATCCCCCTCAACGACCTAGATTGCCCATCTGAGCAAGGACACATCGAAGTACACTATTTAAAATTTGCATTTTCACTTTATATTTTCTATCATTTAATTTCTCAAGGTGGCTAACAGCATTTTATCTGAAGAAGCAGTTCTTGCTTTCGAATATGGTTAGTCCGTTATTTATCCATTGATTTTCATAATTAATGATGGGAATTTTCCGTTTTCAGGTATAAGTGTAGGACGACCGGACGCGCTTTCTATTTGGGAGGCCCAATTCGGAGACTTTTTCAACGGTATGAAATTCTAAAATGAAATCTTTTGCAACATGAATTAAAATTTAAATAATTTACAGGTGCCCAGATTATTATTGATACCTTTGTATCATCTGGAGAAGGTATATTTTAAACATAAAAATGTTATTTAACCAATTTTACAGTTTCATTTCTTTTTTAATAGCCAAGTGGCAGTTACAAAGTGGTTTGGTGATGCTGCTACCTCACGGTTTCGATGGAGCAGGACCTGAGCATTCGAGCTGCCGCATTGAGCGCTTTTTACAGCTCACAGATAGCCGAGAAGATGCACCTGATAGTGACGACATCAACATGCAGGTATGCAATATAAAATTTAGCTTTGATGTTTTCTCTCACAGATTTATTACTTTTTTAACAGGTGGTAAATCCTACAACTCCTGCTCAAATGTTCCACCTTCTTCGCCGCCAACTTATTCGTCCCTTCCGCAAACCGCTTATAATTGCCGGCCCTAAACTTCTTTTACGTTTTCCGGCCGCTGTTTCAACGCTTGCGGATCTCGGCCCTGGTACCAAGTTCCAGCCGGTGCTTGATGATCCAGATGTGGCTGCAGGAAGCAATATTAAACGACTCGTATTCGTCAGCGGAAAGCATTATTACGCATTGAAACAGCAGCGCCAGGAAAAGGGAGCGACGGATACGGCCATCATCCGGCTGGAAGAACTTTCTCCTTTCCCAGCTCAACCGCTCCAACAGCTGCTAACAAAGTACAATCAGGCCAAAGAGTTTGTTTGGTGCCAAGAAGAACCTCGTAATGGAGGAGCTTGGAGCTTCATCGAACCCCGTTTCCGTAATATAGTCGGACTGAACCTGCGTTACTCCGGCCGCCAAGCTTTAGCTGCTCCGGCTGTCGGCATTTCAGCTGTGCACAAAGTTGAAGTTGCCAATCTCATGAAAGATGTTTTCCCCTAAATTCTTGGTTACTGGATTAAAGTGTTCGGGTTACTTAAAATAATTGAATTTCTCTTTCGATTCATAGTCTATGGAGTTGTGTAACTGCCAATCTGTAATTATCAAATTTTTGTTTTTAAAACAATTTTTTGGAGGTAAAACGTAAACTTTTTTTTTGCTGCTAAGTCAATCACATGATCAAACCACATGACGATGACTATAAAACACCCCCTGTTACAAGGTTTATTTATATTTTGGTAAAAAGAAATCACACACGCTCGAAAATCCTGACATTGTCACACTGTTCAATTGCTCAGTTTAACATTTCAGTAATGATATTATGATGATAGATACCTTTGTCCAGCTTTTAATTTACACTTTTCAGAATCAAAACTGTTATTCATTTTTTTAACGCTTTACTTATACATGGCTTGTAATGAAATACAGATCTTATTTGCGGACTTTGCTCTTCTGACTCGCCTACGATGTTAGGGCGAAACCGGGGTGCTGGAACGCATCGGGAGCTTTTTTGGCAAAACAAGAGGCTTGATTGATGAGATGCTGCATTTGGCGAAAGACTGTTCCGGCTACTCGAAGCAAATCCGGAGGTTGCGCGAACGTCAAAAGGAGCTTTGAGTAATCCAAAGCGGTTTCAATCTCGGTGGCTGTCTTGGCAAGTCCATTCTTCGCTTCTGCACTGGCGGAGGTAAGGTTACATGTCCTCTTCGGCCACGCTTGATTGCTGCTGGAGGTCGAGAGTCATTTTGCTGAGCCTGTTGCTTGCGGCACCACATTCATCGAGACTGATTTGAATATCTTGGCGAAATTAATCCAAGCGGAGACGGCAATCTAATTGAGCCTGCTCCTTCCTTGCACTGCGTGGGATGAACTGAAAGCAGGCCTGTGGGGGAGCAGCACTCAATGCAGCACTCAAACTATGAAACATGAAGAAAAATTATTTTAGAAAAATTTTCAGATGAAAGTGCCATCTTATTCTAAAAAATCTGACACTACCTGACAAGTGAAGCAAAAATAATTCCGAGGAGGTTCATCACAGGCAGTTGGGGGTTCATCAAGGCTGACATAGGATGTGGAGACACGACACGAGTCTAGGAGGACCTTCTTCATACTCCTTGCTGTAAAGTACAATAAGTGGTTGTCATGAGTTATATACTAAAAAGAAAATGCATGATAAATTTTAATGGATAACTCACTCGCGGTTCGGGCATCCATAAGACACACTCCCTTCATCGGTGTCGTCGCTGGTATCTTCTTCGTCGGTGCCGCTGCTGCTGGTATCCTCTTCACTAGAGCTGCTACTGGCGGCATCCCGTTCGTCGTTGCCCTCAGCAGGCACTTTCAAATACATTAGTAAAGTGATAGAATGGTAACGTAATGCTGATGGCGATGACGAGACTGAGAACAGACCAAAATTTTTGAAATCGAAAAAAAGGAGCTACAAATTACAATGTTGCCAGATTCAAGTGAATTATTCCGAAGCGTTTTCGCACATCGCAGGTTTTCGCGTTTTCGCTCTTTTCGGAGTTTTTTTCCACCGCGTTTTTAGTTTCCACTTGTTCAGTTTTCACGGATGGTTGATAATTACGCTGCAACACGCTTAAATATCTCGACATTGTGATTTGTGTTATGTTGTTTACTTCAAGGGTTTACCGTTTTAAGTGTTTAACATTTCAAACGTAAAATGCTCCCATTTATTTCAAACTTTTCAAAAGTCTCTATTAAAATGAATAATTTAAATTTAAAATGTATTTTTTGTTCCACATTAACAATTTGTATTGCCGACATTTGATATTTTCATTTAAACTCGTCACAGAAAATAGGAGGGAATGTATGGTTGTAAAAGTTTCATGGACGGAATGAACTACTTCCAAAAAGAATCGGACGAGTCATCATCTCCTGCTGCTTGACCGCTCAAAGGGCCGGAAAGTACTTCCTCGCCTCCTTCAGATTCAGAATCCAACCGGAACGGTTTCAAATCTTCATCCGGTTTCTTTGCAGGAGCTTGTTGGATAACAGCTGGGACAGCTTCTTTAATTTCCTTCTGAACAGGCGGTTCAATATTTTGTTCTTGAATTACAGTTGCAGGAGTTGAAATAATTTGAGGGACTGTCACGTTTTCAAGCTGGAATGATTGCTTCCGCTCATTATTACTGAACTGGAATTTTTCCTGAAATTTAGATTCTGTTGATAAGGACATGGTTTCCAAATTTGATTGAATCGGGAGGTTGTTAGGTTTCTCCTTGTTTTCTGAAGCGTCCAGAGATAAACGATTGACTAATGATGAATGAACAGGAGGAGGCGAGATTTTAGATTCGGGAAAGCGGTTTATATTAGGAGTAGAAACATCGAAAGGCAAGAATCTTTCCATCTGATTAACAGGGTCCAAATCGTCAGGAGTAGATGCTGGAAAATTCCTTGGAGGTTGAAGCTGTTCCATAGTATTTACTGTAGGTAAATTATGATGATGATCTGATGATGATCTGCTAATTGATAAAATAGGAGCAACAGATTTGTTGATTGTCATGGATTGTGGAGGGATGGATGAAGCATCTGGATGAGGAGATGGGCTGAGGGGCCAGACCCCATCTTCATGCAAAGAATGCTGATCTGCAGATGTTGATGAACTATTTGTGGTGTTGATGGCCTTCTCTTTGAATTCTTTTGGGGATCGGAATGTATGGTCCAATGGTAGAGCTGTCAGTGGAGGCTCCCCATCAAAGTTCTCTACTGCCATGCTCCTTTGGATCTGTGCCCAGAGAAGAGGATTTTGTTGCATCAGCATCCTCTCATATTGAGCCAAATTAGTCTTCTGGCCTTGTGTTTGCAAAGATAATTCCTGGCGCTGGATATCGAATTGATGAAGCCGAACGAGCCATTGGCGGCTGTGTTCTCTTCCTTCAGCATCTTGTTTACAAAACTGTTGATATGAATATTTCAGACTATCATTCAAACCACTGAAATTCATGCTGTTAAACTGAATGCTACTTCTCTAACAATCTATTTTTAAAAATCATAACTCAATAAATATTGCACAATGAAAAGCTGTTTACAAATTTACGGAATGTTTGTTTGGCTACGGTTTGTTTTTGTAACGTCTCTCGGTATCTAGCTTCTAAGTGACATCTAGCGGTCAAAAATCGCACCTCCTATGAAAAACACATGATGAATATCACGTAAGTTGTGGAGAGGGGTCAGTGGAGAGATTTGCTCTGTGGAATCTTGTTGTTGACAGCAGGTTGCAATCGCGACGTTTGAATACGCCGTAAGTTGAATATTTAATGTTAGCCATGTATAAAATATTTTGAAATCTACTATCAAGCAATCAGATAGTCCATTTGAAGCTACTAAACCACAAAAGGGGGGTGGCAAGTGGTACAAATTCCTGTTCAGTTGTTGATCGGCTAATCACGACACCAGTGCGGTTTTTTCTGGCCTGTGGGTTGGTTTTGATGATAAAAAGCGAAACTTGTGAGTTTGTGACTTGTTAAACTATAAAACGGTATATCTTTTTCACGGTTTCTCCTTTTTTTTCTACTGTCACTTTCCTTCTGGTCCTTTTTCGAACTTTCGCGTCGTTTTTAAAGTCGTGTAAGGGTGACTCAGGAGAAATTTTTAAGGGGGAATTACTTCCTGTACTGTAGTTTCTGTTTTAAAAAAAGGAGAGCTGTAAGAACTATTTTCATTCCTTGCAGAAACCTCAGAATGGCAGGAAGAGACGAAGCTACCAACCAACTGAAGACTTTCAGTGAGTCTAAGAAGGTATATTTTACTTATCTTCACTATCATTCTAAATTATTTTAATCTATAAATTACTTTATATATGTATTTTATAGCTTCCTTTTTTAATTTTATTTTTAGAATGAGAATGTTCCCAAAATCACTACTAGTGCTGGAGCTCCAGTAGGTGAAAAAGCTGCTAGCTTGACAGCTGGACCCAGAGGACCTATTCTTCTTCAAGATCATGTGCTTATTGATGAAACTGCTCACTTTGACAGAGAGAGGATTCCAGAAAGAGTAGTTCATGCTAAGGGATCTGGTAAGAATTGTATTTACACTTTAAAAATGTAAAGATAATTCACATGTCTAGGAGAGAGTGATGCTGACCAAAGTCCAGACTTTGGCTGACAAGTCAGAAGGGTGGATTTTCTGTTATCACGTGTTTAAAAAAGGCTGATAATCTTATGTGTCCTTGAAAATCCGCATTCATTTTATTATAATACTTGCTAAAATAGAATATTCTAATTTAACTTATGTAATATTATAATTTGTATTAAATTCTCTCGTTTTTCATTAGGTGCCTTCGGTTACTTTGAAGTTACTCACGACATCAGCAAATACTGCAGTGCAGCCGTCTTCTCCCAGGTGGGCAAGCGCACACCGGTTGCCGTCCGCTTCTCCACTGTGGGTGGCGAGTCGGGATCGGCCGATACAGCTCGTGATCCTCGAGGATTTGCCGTCAAGTTTTACACCGAAGAAGGAAACTGGGATTTGGTCGGCAACAACACTCCGATCTTCTTCATCCGTGATCCGATCTTGTTTCCCAGCTTCATCCACACCCAGAAGAGGAATCCAGTTACCCATCTGAAGGTTAACTTCGTTATATAATTATGATTACTTGATGCTAATGTTTTTATTATATATCCAGGATCCGGATATGTTCTGGGATTTCATCACTCTTCGCCCAGAGACGACTCACCAAGTTTCCTTTTTGTTTTCCGACCGCGGAACCCCCGATGGCTATCGCTTTATGAACGGTTACGGTTCCCATACTTTCAAGCTAGTTAACGCTCAGGGTGAAGCCGTCTACTGCAAGTTTCACTTCAAGGTGCCAATTATTTTCAGTCCGTTATTGTTTTCTTTTTTAACAACCACTTTCTCCTTTAGTCCGAACAAGGAATCAAAAATCTGCCACCTGCCAAGGCTCATCAACTGACAGCGGATGATCCTGATTATTCTACTCGTGACTTGTAATTTCTTTTGCTGTTTTCTCAAGTAAATCAACTAGTAGTCTTGATAATTTCAATTTTTAAGGTACAATGCCATCGCAAAGGGACAGAACCCCTCTTGGAGTGTTAAGATCCAAGTGATGACTTTCGCTCAAGCTGAAAAGTTCCGCTGGAACCCCTTCGACCTCACTAAGGTACTTTTTTGTTTCTATATTTTAATTCATATGTAAATATCTAATCAAACGGATTCAGGTTTGGCCTCAAGGTGAATTCCCGCTGATCCCAGTAGGTCGCATGGTCCTAGACCGCAACCCGAAGGACTACTTCGCCGAAGTTGAACAGATCGCCTTCAGCCCCGCTCATATGGTGCCCGGCATCCAGCCCAGCCCAGACAAAATGCTCCAAGGACGCCTGTTCTCTTACAGCGACACCCACCGTCACCGTCTCGGAACCAACTACTTGCACCTTCCCGTCAACTGTCCTTACCGCGCCAAGACGCTCAACTATCAGCGCGACGGACCCCAGACATACAACACGGACTATGCCGGCTACCCCAACTACTTCCCCAACAGCTTCTCTGGACCTGCTAACGCTGGACCGGCTATCGTGGAATCCAAGTTCACCACTGTTGGTGACGTTGCCCGCTACAACACGGCGGATGATGACAATTTCAGCCAAGTCAACACTTTCTGGTCCAAAGTGCTGAAGGAAGATGAACGTGAAAGGCTCGTCCAGAATATTGCTGGTCACTTGAAGGATGCTCAGCCTTTCCTCCAGGTAAATTCTTTATATTTAGTATTAATGAGGTTCTTTTTTTTCTTTTCTTAATCGAATTTTTATTTGCAGGATCGTGCTGTGAAGAATTTCGGACAAGCTCACCCGGATTTCGGCCGCCGTTTGCGTGCTGCTTTGGATAAACATCTTGCCGCCAGACTTTAAAATAATTGCGCACGAAATCCTTTTTACAGTAGTGGGATACTAGTTTTGTTTTTTTGTATGGAACATCTACTACAAGGGAGATTTTTGAGGGTCCAAATTATCCGATCTAGATTTTTACTAAACGTTTATCAAAAAAGAAATTTTCATGATTGTCATTTTTTTTTGTTTTTGTGTACTTGCCTATGATTGGCGTTGGGACCTCAACAAATACAAAATATATTGGTGAGGGTAAAGACAACAAAAGTTTTAATGTCATCGTGTCATTTCTTCTATCGATATTCGATCCCTTTGCTTTCTTTGATACTAAAGTGGTACACATTCCGAGAACTTGTTTTTAAAAATCTTGGTAATCATGTCACGAATTGTTTATACCCTTATGGGATCGTGATGATACCTCGAACTATTTTTCGGAGGAAAACCAGTTCACCTTGATATGATTATATTTACCTGCGGCCAATGAGGGGAGTACGTGACCAAACGGCGTTACTTACGAAACAAGGGTTTTATATAACATATGCAAAATTGGTGCATGACTTGGTACTTCTTATAGCCAACTTGTCCATATTTAGAACATGTTATATAACTTAATACGTCAGTTATGGTCTATAAAAGACTGCTAATAAAAACGCTTTATTTATCTGAATTCTCATGCTCGGTCAGCAAGATCCTCTATTTATGCCTTGATTCTTGTTTACTTATTTTGAGATAGTGTATTTGTTTTTTTAGCCTATAACTGACTCCTATATCGTACTCGCATAAGCTCGGAATTATTTTCTTTATCTACATAGTTGTCATTCTACGTGTTCAAAACCAGTTAAGGAGAGAAGATCGAGGTGTCTAGTCTTCCTTGGGCTTATTTTGAGCTTTAAAAAAGTCGTCAGACAACTTTTTGTCATTCTTTCCAGAGTTTTCACAATGGCCGGACGTGACGAAGCAACAAACCAACTCCTAAACTTTTCCAAATCAAAGGTTAGATAATTGACTAATCTAAATTGTAGTTAGATAAATCTTAAGATATTTTCAAACTTGATTAATTAAAAGGAGAATGAAGCTACTCCCAAAATCACCACTAGCGCTGGAGCTCCTGTTGGTGAAAAGGCTGCCAGCTTAACAGCTGGTCCAAGAGGACCCATTCTGCTTCAAGATCACGTCCTCATTGATGAAACTGCTCATTTCGACAGGGAGAGGATCCCTGAGCGAGTTGTCCACGCTAAAGGATCTGGTAATATATACTTAATTTAATTTAGTTAAAGATAACGACGATGAGTACAATCATAGTCTGAAAATCCCTGGCAACCAAATCCTTATTTATCTAGACATGTGGAAAAGCCCACAGTGTATTATCACTGCTTCATTAATGTATCCATCTAAACTTGTCAATAACGAATTAAAATTTGGAATTAAACTAATCAACTCGATGGGTAAATACAGGTGCTTTCGGGTACTTCGAAGTGACCCATGACATCACCAAATACTGCAGGGCTGCCGTCTTCTCTGAGGTGGGTAAGCGTACCCCGGTCGCCGTCCGCTTCTCCACTGTGGGTGGTGAGTCAGGATCGGCAGATACGGCTCGTGATCCCCGAGGATATGCCGTCAAGTTTTACACTGAGGAAGGAAACTGGGATTTGGTCGGCAACAACACTCCGATCTTCTTCCTCCGGGATCCGATCCTTTTCCCGAGCTTCATCCACACCCAGAAGAGGAATCCAGTTACCCATCTGAAGGTTAACTTCTTTATGTAACAAGAATGACTTCATTCTAATTTGTCATTTCTATGAACAGGATCCGGACATGTTCTGGGATTTCATCACTCTTCGCCCAGAGACAACTCATCAGGTTTCGTTCTTGTTCTCCGACCGCGGAACTCCCGATGGTTACCGGTTTATGAACGGTTATGGCTCTCACACTTTTAAAATGGTCAATGCTAAGGGCGAGCCAATCTACTGCAAATTTCATTTCAAGGTTAATGAGTTTTTATATGAATATTTCGTTCTTGTTTTACAATATCATATATTTTAATCGAACAGAGTGATCAAGGAATCAAAAATCTACCTCCGGCTGATGCCCACCAACTGACGGCGGATGATCCTGATTACTCCACTCGTGACTTGTAATTTCTTTGTTATCATCCTCAAAGCGAAGAAAAGAATAATAAAATTCCATTATAACGTGTTTTTATAAAGGTACAATGCGATTGCTAAAGGCAATTTTCCTTCCTGGACCTTGAAGATCCAAGTGATGACTTTCGAAGAGGCTGAAAAATTCCGCTGGAATCCTTTCGATCTCACGAAGGTAATTCTGTTTGTTGGTTGGCTCCTCTAATAGTTGAATTTACTAATTGAATCATTAATAGGTCTGGCCACAAGCTGAATTCCCGTTGATCCCAGTGGGCCGTATGGTCTTGGACCGCAACCCAAAGGACTACTTCGCCGAAGTTGAACAGATCGCCTTCAGCCCCGCTCATATGGTGCCCGGCATCGAGGCTAGCCCTGACAAGATGCTCCAAGGGCGTCTATTCTCTTACAGCGACACCCACCGTCACCGTCTCGGTACCAACTACTTGCACCTTCCCGTCAACTGTCCTTATCGCGCCAAGACACTCAACTACCAGCGCGACGGACCCCAGACGTTCAACACGGACTACGCCGGCTACCCCAACTATTTCCCCAACAGCTTCTCTGGGCCTGCTAATGCTGGACCGGCTGTGGTGGAATCCAAGTTCAGCACTGTTGGAGACGTCACCCGTTACAACACGGCCGATGATGACAATTTCAGCCAAGTAGAGATTTTCTGGTCGAAAACTTTGAAAGAAGAAGAGCGTCAAAGACTTGTTCAAAATATTGCTGGTCACTTGAAGGATGCTCAACCTTTCCTCCAGGTAATTCATTGTTTGTGTTTACGGTTGAAATTGTTAGTTATATTACAAAAATATTAATCTATTTTCCAGGATCGTGCCGTGAAGAATTTTGGACAAGTGCATGCTGAGTTTGGTCGTCGTTTGCGTGCTGCTTTGGACAAATATGCTTCACCAGAGAACCCACAGCATCTGAAGGATGGCGGATGGAATTAACTTTTCACACAGAAACGGAGAAACATCTGAAATAGAGAAATGACAATTGTTTGTGAATGTGTGCCTATCAATCCGGCAATGATCAAAATGCAGATGTTTATAAAGACATACATTTTCTATAACATTTCGCCCCATTGTCAAAGTGGAATTAAATTCAATACATATTCTTGGTGAGGGTACAAATTTTCAATGAGTGTATTAACGATTACTTACCGCGTATAAGCATGGAAACAAATTATTGAGGGCCTTCTTCGCTAAAAGTAGTGCTGTCATAAAGCATAAGTTAGATAGACTATAATAACAGTGGTATATTTTTAAAAGTTTTGAAATACCATAAAAAGGAATCCGCTTGGTCACTAACACTAAGAACAGATTATTTTACTAGACGAGGACGCGTTTGATGTAAATTTTTTCTAAGAGTTTCATGACCTAAATTTTTCGATTGATTCCATTCTTATGATTATATCAATCACTTAAAATACCGGTACTAAAATCGATAAATGCTTCAAGATTTGATTCATTTGTCCAAAAATGTGCTATATTCTAGAACCCGGAATATGTAACTATTGATCTTCATTAATTGGTAAAGTGAATCAGTAATTTAAGTATTTTTAATAAGTAGTGTGGTGAAGCTGTAATTGCGCACGTTTGGCTTTTTAGAGATTTGTTAATTTCTCGAATCTTGCTCAGAGTGGGATTGTGATCTGCATAATTTGGTGAAGCTATATATTTATATAGTGGAATCATCAGAAGAAAACGGTTTAATGTCGACTACTTCTCTGAGACTTCATCCTCCGTCATAAAAGACATTAAGAAAACGGTGCCCCGAAGATTGGCAAGTTATCCCGAGCATTAACTTGGAGTGCAACTATACTCGAATAATAAGATTGCACTTTTTATTCTTCATCTTATTATTTAAAAAATCTACCAACCAGGTAGGCAAGTACTTCTTTCGAAACTGCCAATGAACATGACTTCAGCGCCCACGCAGGCATAACGAGTACTTCAGGTGGTTCATCTTACCGTTTTCCTCGCTCGCAAGCCCAGACTGACTGAGCCAATTTTCATTCATCTGTGTAAGTAGCTTCTTCTTCCATGACAAGATGGTCGTCATCCTCCATATATACCCTTGAAAAAAGTACGTTTCTTTCTTTCTCTCTTTAATAAATGACCAACATTTACCTTTATGCGCATTTATGACAAATTTACTTGGATTGCAATTGTATTCGAATGATAAGATTGCACCTAAAATATCTGAGCAGAAGAAACGAAAGTATTGTGTCCCAATCAAGACATCAATGAATAATATGCAAATGTTTATAGAACTACATAAATAAAAAATAATTTCGCCCCATTTTCAAAGTGAAATTAGGTTCAATACTTAATTATTTGAATTAACTATTACTAACAGGATGAGGATGGAAACGATTATTGTAAGCCTATTTCGCTAACAGGAATACTGTCATAAAACTTGACTGACAAATAATCATAATTTAGATATAATCATCGTGATAAACCCTCTAAAAGTTACGCTTCAGGCAGGCCCGCCCATCACAAATATTTTCTTTGATGGAAATGATTATTTGTCAAAAGGAATCTGACCATCATGTTGAAAAATGATAAAAGTTCGAAGCATTTGCATATATCTGGTAATATGAGCCCAGCGACAATCGGGCGTGACTTCCTATATGTTTTAAAAAAACAAGTTTTGAAATACCATAAAAAGGAATTTGCTTAGTCACGCTGATACTGAGAACTGCTTTTACTAGACAAGGACACTTTATTATGTAAAAACTATTCTAATGTAACCTTGGGATCTAAATACAGTTTAATGACCTACATTTTTCGATTGATTCCATTCATATTATATCAATCGCTTAAATTATTAAAATCGATTAAATGATTTACGGTAAGATTCATTTTCGTCTATAAAGAATGACTGCGCTCGTCTCTTGATGAACTGTTGATCATTATCATTACCAGTAATTTAAGTGTATTTAAAAAGTAATGTTGGAAGCAGTCTGGAAGGCTTGCGCAATAGCGCACGTCTCGCTTTTCTGACGTAATTTCTCCATTACCTCGCTTACGTGTGTTTGATCTACGTAATTTTGTGAAGTCTCGTATCTGTTATCCTATTTATTGCTCCGCTAGCTGTATTCCGCTTTAAACAGTCAAACCATTATACATCGCACGCGTTCAAACGTTTCATTCAGCATACAGTCATTTAACGAGTTATGTGAGCTACATCCTTTGCTTGAGCATCTTTAAATGTCTTCATGTGGTGATTGAAGGCAGTGATATTCCCGACGAAGAGGAAATTCCTATTCTTTTTTGTGGATCATGATAACTTCTCTCTTAATCATTAATGAAATTTAATGAAGCGAAAGAATTTAAAGTTAATGATTAACTTTTATTCCCTTAACATTTGTGTCATTGTTAGCTTTAAGAGAGTTTTAAGCCAGAATTTTTAAGTGTGCCCACATGTAGTGTGAAGCATCTTATTTTGTTGTGCCTTGTCGGATTCCCTTTGAGTAGTAATGTCGTCCGTAGAGTCAATCTACTCTTAACTCGCGACGTCCTTCCTCTCAGACCTGCTCTCGAGTTCTATTTAGGCGTGACGTTCCCGGATGCTACCGATCCCACTGTTCCACGGATCAATTGTAATGAGATGATTTATCCACAAAATCAGTTTTATGCTCCATCTCCTTTCTGTTCGTTATTCTCTTCCGAGAGCTATTATTCACTTTTGTCCAGTAAAAGACCTAAATTCGTGTTCCCGCGTTCAATAAAAAATAAAAAAATAAGAAAATCTTTTTGAAGGGGAGATTTTTTGTTTATGTTGTTGCAAACACACTGGGCAGATTATATCAATTGGGAGAAAATGAATTGATGTATACACGACTCGAAAAAAAACAAATCACTACCAAAATATTGACGTCTTCGCAGTATAGGGAGGAGTGGGTTGACTTTTTAAGGGCAAGAAAGAGAGAAAAAACTGTTGGTTTTTGTTCATGTACAAAATGATGACCAGTGGATCGAGATCTCAGTGCAATTGGATATTAATACACACAATAACACTAATATCAAAGGTAAATAAGGGAATGGTGTGTTACATAACAGGGAACGACAATATGAAATGTAATTAAGATGAGAGAGACGCGTGCAGTGGAATGATTCTTCTGTTTTTCCTCTGTTTTTATCATCATCATATAAGTACGACATAAAAATTTAAACATTGTGCTCGTTATAGCAAAAGGATTTTAGAGAGTGGATTTTTTTTGCATCCAATCTCCACTTATTGCACCCTTTCACTCAATTTACTTAAAAACTGTCATATGTTGTGTTGCATAATAATCATTTTTCTTGTTTTTGTCCGACTAGAGAGGATTATAGTTTTTTTTTGTCACCATACAATCGCAGCAAATTAAGCAATTAAGTTTTACAAAAACAAGTTTGGCGAAATTATAAATAAATAAAAGGGGTGAAATGAAATTAGAATTATAATACCAATACGACTACAAATTTTGTTTACGATGACATAATTATATTAGACACCAGTGTGTTAAGTGATGAGGGGGGAATGATAATCTCACTCGCATCTTTTTCGTGTGTTTTGTTGGGACTAGTTTAAGTAATGATGGCACTGGTTCTTAAGTGTTTAGGGGCCTGACTAGAAATTGATTTAAAAGGATTAAATACATTCCCTCTTTTTTTTCACAGAGGCGTTGATTTCATCTTCTTCATTCATATTTAATTTTTAATGACCATAAGTAATAGGGCCGCTCATCCGTTGCTGTTGTTGTCATAAGGCGTCATTTCCGGTCAATCCGGCAGAATGTTGATGCTGATGGGATCCTAAATGAGGATCACTCCCACCCGGCATCGGGGAAGATGTTGGGGACGGACTTCCGCAGAGACTGACTGATCCATCACATCCATCGGCATCGCCCATACTACTCCCTCCGCCTGGTGATTTCACTCCGCCACCTCGTCCTCCACCGCCCTGACCGCCTTGGCCGCTCTGGCCGTCTTCATCTTTCCATTTATCCATGGATCGGCGTCGGGCGTTCATGAAGAAGTTACCCACTGTGGTCGGTTCCAGGCCCAACTGTTTGGCTATTGTAACTTGCATCTCTTTGGACGGTCTTTTCGTCTCCTATTTATTAGAATTAATTTTAATTTTTATGATTTAATGAATTTTTAATTATATTACTTTGAAGATGGCCTGGAGTGTCCTTCGTTGAAGGTCTGTGAAAACGAGCCGAGGCTTTTTAGGTGATGGCTGTTCCGGTGGAGGAGCCGGCTCCTCCTTCCGCTTGCAGACGGCTTGCTGAACTGGGACTGCTTCGTCGACACCCGCAGGTGGAGCACGAGCAAACACGACGGGAGCGACAACAACAATTTCAAATTGGTTGGGAAAAAAAAGAAATAAAAAGAAAATCACAATCTAATTCATCAGAAAAGCTAATTAGATTATTTTGATTAGATCATCAAATTATTATGACTTTATGACTCAAAAAGGAAAAGAAGATGGTATATATGTATCGTGTTGCACGTACGCTTGGGATAACCCGAGATAATGAACAGTAGAGCGGAAGGATCATTAATGTAAACAAGGAACTAGACCATCTGGGGCGTGGCCAACAGAGAAAAAAACAACTTACTGGGTTGCTGTTGATCTCCGAAAGGTGGCGTGCTATGCTGCGGCTGGGCGTGCCCTCCAACTAAAATTTCATATATAAAGAAAAAAAATGTTTTTTTAGTGAAAAAAAAGAAACATCCACATTGTATTATTAATAATATATATGCCCTCTGTATGTGTACGCCCCCCTTGGGCACCCTCACACGTTATATAAAAGACGGGGGAGGTATTATAGGACACTCACATAATGGGATATGTCGGGAACATGTGCTCTATTTTAGCATGAAACGTAAATGTATTCAATATAGCTAAGAATCAGCTGACTATTCTTGATGAAATGTCGAGAGCATCTTTAGCGCGTTTTTCGGCATCCCTGGCGCTTTCCATTAAAAATTGAAGACTAAATAAATTTAAACTTTGTCCCGTTGAAAGGAATGTTTTTCGCGTGATAACATTTCACTCATCCGGACAGCCGGTGACTTGTACCGACTTTCGGGAGAAAAAAGAAAAGAAACGATATACACAACTTGTCTCTCCCGCAGCGGACGATGAAGAAGAAGCATCGAATGTTTTATTCTAGTTTGTAGGGAGAATCGCATGCCATCATGATATTTCACGACTCCGTGTCAGATGTGATGTCCAGTGCAGCGGGAGTTCCGCCGCCAGCGGGAGCCGCGCGCTCTATGCGCTGTCCGTGCCGTATCGTGCGGCACGGACTTCTTGGTTTCCATCAATTCGCCGCGTCGTGGAAATAGTGATATCAAACGTGATCCAATCACGATAAACTTTTACATCAGCAAAGATCCTCACCAAAAGTAAAAAAAATTGTCTACCTATAAATTCATAATTGGCGCGCGCCAGACGATTGGTTATGAAGGATCCTTCAAAAAACGTTTCAAGCTCATTATAACTTCTTTTTTTTTATAATATTAATTCAAAATGCAGTCCTTGACAATTTTGAAACACTTGGGCACGCCATATACTCTCTGATCGATATCAAATAAAAAAAATGGCGGTTCGAATAAGAGGAAAGATGCCAAGGAGAGTAGTAATGCAGACGCTGCGAGAACTCGAAAAAAAGTAGTTTTTTTTCTTCCTCTTCCTGAAGAGGAGGGCTACGTTGCCGCATTGACCACGCCCACTTTCCCGGTAGGGTGTTATAGAGATAGGCCGGGGCGACGTCTCTCCGACGTTATAAATGGGTCGTTAGCATCTCGTTATGCAGGCTGCTCCCCGGTTGCAGTAGACTACTGTCGGAGACAGCTACCAGCAGAGGACGCAATATAAGAGGGAATTGAATCACGAAAAAGAAGAAGAAGAAGATGCTCCCGAAGAATATATATACTGCTTATCGATAGTCACGTCTCGTTTCATCGCTCTCCCCTTGAACGCTTTTTCTAATCGAGATCGTCGTTATGGTCTCTCTCCACTGTTTTTAATGTATTTCAAGTAGATTGTGAAAGAGCGCCATCTGCTACTACGCTGCACCCCTCATCAAGGGGAGAAAAAAAAAATTATAAGCTCACCTCCCGCTGAGCGAATTAATATAATGAGATCTCTCTCCCCCTTTTTTTCACGTAGCACCGCCTAAAGTTGATGCCGAAAATCACGAAGATCATTTAAAAGGAAGAAAAGGTGAGCGTGCAGAGGGACCATTATTGCAGAGCGTCACGATTTTCCGTTTTTTGTTGACCAATTGATTTAAATCAAGTTTATATATACATACATAATATAACTCTACTTAAATCTTATATGTGCACGTTCCAGAAATGGTTATACAAAAGGATGCCATATTAGAAGACCCTCTTTTGTCCTGGATATATAAGAAAAGACTATTCTCTTGTAACGTGTCAACAATCGGCGCCTTACTCGGACACAAAAGAACTCCCGCGTGAGTTTTATAGCAACGGTCTTATACTGGAACACGGACACTGCCCCATATTATAGAGAAACATGTCTACACACTCAATGATGCCCATCACATTCCTTCATCCTTTGGGGGTTCAACATATATCTAATCCTTTTCCGATCTAGAGAGATATCTTATCAAGTCTGACATTTCGCATTATTTGCAATCCAATTTTTTCTTGTGGGAAGGTAAATATGGGAAACGAGCTACTTCTTTTGTAAACATATCTGAAAAGGGGGGAGGAAAGTCATCATTGTGCTGCTGCTGGATGATGATGGGAAGGTCGGATCGGTTGAATACCGTTGAATTGACAATCCAGCAGCATCCCCCACCCATCATTCCATACTATACTCCCCTTCGTCCTCGTAAGCTTAATTGGAGGAAAAGGGAAAGAGGGGGGAACTGGCTGCTGTCGAATCATCATTGGAGCGCTCTTTCGAGATATCGAAGAGCACTTTTCATCTTCCTTCTTTTTCAACAATGGGTCACATCTCTATAGAGATGGCTTCTTCCTTAATCAGTGTGTACTACTGCACCTATATCTCATGGGTTCAATCATCCAAGGAAGAGCAAGAAAAAAAAATTGATATGCTACGATACACATGATTGTGGACAATGAGACGAACTCGCTTTTCTTGCTGATGGATTGAAATGTTTAAACCAATATTAAAAGTTGATACGGGGAGGAAAAGTTAGGTCCAAAAGTTACAACGTCGTCGCCATTACGTTTCATATAAAACGTACCATTGTTATTCAAAGAGTTATTTGCAGACAACAAAGTTTTATATAGAAATCTTATATATATACGATAGCAGGCCTTTGAAATTATGTTCATTGAAGGTCGCTTTTCATTAGAAGCAATCTGAAAGTCGAGTTGGAAATAACAAAAGCAGGGCTGAATAGAATAGTCGCATTCGGTCGTCGTCGTAGCCGCCATTTCTGGTCCTCATTAATCCAGCTGGGTGTTGAGCGAGGGCGTGCCACCCGTTCGGTTTTCTCTCCCGTCCAGACCACACCCTCGAAACGTCCCTTCCGAGACGATTACAAAGCATCCCACAGTCCGTACAAATGTGTATGCGAAAGCATAATTTTCTACAGCGTGTAAAAGAGGGGCGGATTCGTCGCCCGAGAGGAGAGACATCTAACGGCAGCTCGGGACCAACCCCCTGTCGACGTCGAGTACGCCGTCCAAAAAATCGATAAAATGCACCCAGCGCAGCTTGAGCGCAGTTGACCACCCAGTCCTTCTCCCCCTCTTGCACTTTATGGAGATTAAGGAAAAAGCCTGAATGTGTTTTTCAGGTGTTTTTCTATAATATAAACAATTTCCAAAAAGAAAAAAAAGAGGCACCATCCTGAAAAATAATTTAACGAATCGTTTGCTTTTACCGACAAATGATTCTAAGAGAAAAAAAAAATCAATATGGTCGACAAGGGTGCTGTTGGAAATGAGGTTAACTCTGAATCGCCATTTTCTATCCCCCCCTTCGTTTTCTTTCTCTCTCTCACGCCGTCTATGTGTATGTGTACGGTCGGGTTGTCATGACAACGACCGAAAGGAGGACGACGCGCGGAATACGCATATAAAAATAAAACGCCGGAAAAAGTTGTTAAAAAAATAAGGGGGGAGCCCGCTTTTTTTCTCTCCTGCTGGGTGTCGCCAGTGAAAAAAAATGGTGGATCAACGATTCATCATCATTTTCTTTAGAAAATACTGCTCTCTCAGTCCAACCTTTTTGCAGAGATGAGGGCTACTGACACATACAAAAGAATGGCGTCCCCTTCTTTTTTGTATGTCGTACGCACTACTTGAAACCAGAGTAGTTCGAGATACAGCACACTTTTCGATAGAGTCGTCCTAGTCCTGCCTTTTTTTCATTCAATGAATCACCAAGTTTTAATCTATGTACCAGCATCCTTTAGTTTAAATTCATCCCAAATATTTGAGAAAAAAAATGAATGAAGATGCTGGGCTTTTAAAAAAAAAGGTATACGGCCTGTATCGTGTAAACGTGTGGCTGGCAACGGCGTTCGTGAGTATCGATCGGTGTACGTACGTAAGACTGTAGCAGCGTGCTGCTCTGCTCGACCCCCACCACCATAAGCAATGGCCAGGTGAGCCAGACTCGAATGTTGTTGTTGCTTCATGCAAACACGACAGATATATATCATCCATCGGCCCAGCAAGAGGGGGATCGAGTGTGACATGTGTCGGCCATAGGTTCATTAAAGGTCTGCCATACAACAAAGAGAGAAAATGCGCAGCAGCAGCATCGCAAGAATAGGCCTATTATAAATGGCCGCAAGCTCGGGCCGCGTCGCCACTTTCCTACCCGTTTTCTTAATAGCCAACATGGCGCGCCAACCAAATTGAATTATTTTCACCCAACATAAATTTGGAATGTTTAAACACATAAATTAATGAGCTGTTTAAAAACTTATTCGATTGAGTAAGATTACCCTCTGTTGAATACTTAAAGAAGCATCTAAAAGTTGTACGAGGCACTTGTAATAAGAAGAAGAGAAAGAAGTTGGCATTCAGCACTTTCGGGTCATGCGGTCACCAGCATACCCGCCCTCGAACGTCTATATGCATCATGGATGAACGGCTTTATTTCCCATCATCTCCTCTTAAAGATTTCCTTCTCTTTTCTTTTTTCTATCTCTCGTGTTTAAAGGTTGAAAAACCCGGTAGAGCGGATATCATCCGTTTAACTCCAACGCGATGCAAGGAAAATCAAGTTGTTCCCCAGAGATGCGTGAATAAGGCCAAGAGCGCCGTGAGTCCACGCGGGATCGCCGACCGAAACCCATCAAGCAGTTCCTTCTTCAACTATTCATGCATGTCACTCCCGCGGAACCGACCGGAGAGAGAGGAGGAGAAAAAAAAAAACAGCTCGACCCGGGGGGCACGCAAACAGCAGCCGCCCGGACCCTTCCGCCAGCATCCATCTATAGGGCGGGTTATTCCATCACGTGAGATATAAGCAGCGTGCGGGTGTGAGGGAATACCGTTACCATGACAACGATGAAATGTATACACAGCCAAGAGTCCGAAACAAATTGGAGCGAAAGAAAAGAAATAATAGGTTTTTTCATATATATGATATCGGCGACTCACCGGCTAATCGGAGTGCGGACATGCGCTGGAATTCCGGTTCTTGAAGCCACTTCCACATTCGCCGAAACGTTTCGCGGCCGGATTTGAGCTTAGACCACGGCTTTGGGTTCCGGAGTAAATCGGATAGGGTTCCTTGGGACCGGCAAAGGACCCTTTGAGCGAATATTGCTTGAGGGATGCTATACCTCTTCAATTCCGCAGAGATCCTGGCAGCCAGTTCCTTCGTATTTATCTCTTCCAGCTCATTCCCTCCGCCTCCATTACCTCCATTTGCAGGTGAGCTATTGGAGACGGATGAGGACGGCGGAGATGTTTTGTTATTGTGCTGAACCTGATGATGATGTCCCGCAGTGGAACCGGAGAGACCGCCGTGCTGCTGTTGGTGGTGATGCTGCTGAAGTGATGTAATCATAGCGACACCCAGCGGAGGAGAGCAAGGCGAATCCGCACCTCCATCTTCATCATCTCGTTCATCTTGATGGTGATGACCGTGATGGTGATGATGGTGGTGGTGGTGATGCATCCGTTCCATTATTAAACTCATTCCGGGCGGAGGAGTTGGACTGATTTGTCCAGTCGTTCCAGGAGAAACAGGTCCACCAGATGGGCTCAAAGGTCCGGCTAGTCCGTTCATCTGAGTTAAATACCCGCCACCGGAATGGTGCGGAGGAGGTGAATGAAGAGAACCTGATTGACTTGGACTCAGTGGTCCCGGACTGTGTGGGACTAAACATCCATTGCTTCCGCCTCTGTAATCGTAGCCAGTTGGCGATAAAGACTTGCTGGGCGAATGTAGCCCACCATTGCTGCTATGGTGGTGGTGGTGATGGCCGGAATGGTGATGATGATGGTAGCCAGGCGGAGAGCCACTTTGTTGTTGGACGACCACTCCGTGATGCTGTTGAGGAGCTGCACCCGCTGGATGATGTTGTTGCTGCTGGTAATGGACGTGATGAGGCGGAGAGAGGGGCATTGAGGGCAATCCGTAATTCCCTCCAGAATTTCCTCCACCTCCTCCACTGAAATTGGACGAAGAAGAGGAGGAAGAATTCTGCATGACTGTGAAACTTCCGGATACATTGTTGTTGTGCTGCTGCTGTTGCTGGAGGTGATGCATCTGCTGCTGGATCTGATGTTGTTGCTGCTGCTGTTGTTGAGAGTGATACGTAACAAATTTGTCCGACACGGTCGAAATAGGCGGCAGGGGTTGAAGAGGTGTTAATGTGGCGTAAGATCCAGGATTTCCACCTCCACCGGCCTGCTGCTGCTGTTGCTGCTGGAAGGCTCCGTGCGGTGAAGACATGCTATTCCGGCTACTACTAGATCCTCCATTATTTAAAGATTGAAGTTGCTGGTAACTGGATTCTGCATGCTGCTGGAGAGCTCTGTAATCAGCAGCGTCCAACATGGTAACGAGGCCCCTAGAAGGGCTCAATTGACCGGGACTTAAGAGCCCAGAAGTCGGTGGAGGAGAAGAACCGGCTGCCGCCGGATCAGTTGATGGGACGGCTGCAGGATCGTCGTCACTACTTTGATGATGAACTTTGTTGAGTTCTTCTTCTTCGTCGTCGTCGTCAACGTCTTCGTCATCCAAGGATGGACGACTATTCCGGCTAACGTGATGGTGGCGTATGAGCCGGAGATCCTGCGGATCGCTATTCTCTTCCAGCAATCCTCTTTGCTGTTGATAATAGCGTTGATGATGGAGTTGACGGTTTTCTAATTCTTCGTCTTCTTCGTCCTCTTCCGCTGGATGATAGGCTAAGCGGTGATGAGGTAAATGGTGATGAGCGGCCAGGTGAAAATGTTGTTGAACGACGATATGCTGTGGGGGTTGCTGATGCTGAAGATGGAGGTGGTGCCGGATTCCGTCCGCGTTCAGGTTCGGACCGAGACTGACGAGGCTGCCAGCAGCGCTACCGGCCAGGTGCTGGCCCAATAAGGGTGACGTCAATCCTTGCTGCTGCTGCACAGAGGGTGAGGAAGATGGAGATGCCTCCTGGTGGCGGGAGCGGTAACCAACGTCCTGTTCTTCGTCGTCCAGGACGTCGTCCTCGTAAAAGGTACTACTCCCGGGAGGAGGGCTGTTGGGACGGTGGTGACGCAGTCCGCTACCGACGCCACCTCTGTAAGTGAAGGCAGACCGTTGAGGTGAGGAAGTGATGCCGAGAACGGCCGTCGGCTCATCTCCATCGCGCATGTCCTCCACCGCTGTCGTCGTTGCTGCTGCTACTTGAGCGGAAGCAGGCGACAGAGGCTCAGCGGAAGATGCCCGGGGTACTGCTCCGCCTTCTTTCTGCTGCTGGACACAATCTGGATGAGGTACCACGTCGTCTTCTTCTTGATGGTTTGGGTTCACGACGGACGAGGCAGCAGCGGCGGCGCTGTGCTGATGCTCTAGCTCCCGCCAAGAGTGGAACGAAAGCCGGTTCTCAAGCAACTCACGGTCCGATACATCCCGTTCCATCATGATACTCTTTTTTTCTCTTTTTTCAACCGTTTAAAACAATCACAACTGTTTGGAATTTAGGACATATTGACTAGGAAATGACTAGAAAAACAACGTGATGTTCGGCGCGCAGCCGCGGCTGCTAAAAGAGGGGAGACGTCGACAGGGGAAGAGGGGGGCCACACACACAAAAATATGTTAAAAGTAGAGGGCTCTGAGACGACCACTTTGCACCAATCAAGAAAGAATAGCACACGGTTTGATCAAAGAAACTGGAACCAATCACTGCCAATTCTTGAGAAATATACACAAATCTTTGGCGGTTTTCGAATGGAATGAATGTTTGATATAGAGAGAGGTACGCCGAAGAGCACAACAACAACGATGATGGGTCGTCGTGCGCACCCGCCGCTCCTGCTCGCGAGCACTCCTCACACTGAGGAGAGGGTGGATGGCGCCCTCCCTCCCGCCGATTCAAAATGGCCGACGCGCGGCGTCGCTAGGTGGGTGGTGGGATGAACCAATGGGGAGAAAGAGGGGGATTTTAGATGAATAAAACTACTCCGCTGCAGGGGGAGATATGGTGCAGCTCTTTGATATGGCTGTCCTTATGTATATATCCAGCAGCAGCAGGGTTGAATTTTCACGAAGCCGGACCAAAAATGAATTGAAATGGCTTCGTCTAAGAACTCAATCGTTGCGGCTTCGGAAGAGCGAGAGAGGAAAAGAAACATATAAATGAAAGAGAGAGAGCACGTGTTTGTTACGCGTAGAAAATGGATCGATGACCCCTCTAGTAGGTGCTATGAGGCTTCGATTATTTGGTTTTCCCGCGTGCACAAGGTCAAGGTATCTACATCACGTCCTCGCCATCGATTCCACCATCCAGTAGCGACCTGCAGTGGTAGCTAGACTTTCCTTTTTTTCTATTTCTCTTATGCTTATTTTATGATTCCGAGGGCGCGTAAATGATGAGCGCATTAGACTATGTATTATTATATACACGTACACACATATCAACATTTGTTGTTGTTGTTGGGTAACCAAGAGCAACGACTGCTATGTTTAGAGGGACAAACCTTTTGAAATATGACTTTGCTCCACAGCAGAGAAATAAATGACCGAGCTCTTTTTTTACGATTCAAACAGTAGAGAGAGGTCGTGATGATGATTGGACCCACGTTTGTTCTTTTTTATTATTGTCTATTTTGAATAATTGAACATATCAAAGAATTTTTTATTTTTATTTTTTAAAGCGAAAAAATACTCTCTGAGATGTATACCACTTTGAGCACTTTGTAAAGTGGTTGCACCTTGGTGGGTACCAAAATGCGCGAACTGGCAGCGCTGGTTTATCCATTTATTTACATTTTTTTTTCTCCCGACGTGGGGTACTGCTTGGGTACTACCGATAAAGTCTGCTCCCTTCATTTCTATTCGCCCTTCCACTTTATTCGCGATAAAATGGCGCCGCAATATCCCGACGAAGTCAACGTTTTCATTGGTAAGAAAAGACATTTTAATTCATTGCTTCCTCCAGTCGTAAATAAAATTATGATCTGGAAGTAATATTACGTGTTGTGTATGTCCTGAATGACGTTAATACTGATGATTGATCATGTTTTGAGTTTAGTACCCCACTCTAGAATGAAGAACTTGGTGGATGCCTACAGAGATCAGTTGCTGGCTGTGGATTTTCACAATCATGAGGCCCTTGAAGCTCTCCTCCCTCTTTTGGAGAAGACTTTCACCGAGTTTAAAACTCATGAACACATTGAAAATCAGTTCATCATGGAACGGCTCAAACAGAGGCTCAAGCTTGTCAATGCTGGTAGCCAGGCAGTCTGCAATTGTCATGGAGACAATCGTCTAGTTGAGGTATTAATTGGCCTCATTCAATCCTAAATATCTTTGAAACTTATTACTGTGATTTTAATCTAAAATGTAGATCCTCAATTTGCTAAAGGATGGTTACACTTGCACTGACAGGATCAGTTTTGGAAGTCGTCTACGTAAAGCCGTCACCGAGTTTACTGAAAAATTTATTCCTCATATGGCCGAAGAAGAAGAAGTTTTTCAGCCGCTACTCGTCAAGTATTTTGCTCGTGAGGAGCTTCTTTTGCTTAAAGAGCAAGTTATCCAACAGCATGAGATTTGGAAGGAGAAGCTTCTTCAGCAGAAAGAAACGGCTAGAGTTTTGCTTGAACTACTCGAGAAGGTCGACGAAAATGGCCTCCAAACATTGGTGGATCGTACCACCGAAAAGTTTGCTCAGGTAAAAGTTATTCTTTGTACTACACCTCTTGAATAGTTATGTAATCTTTTCCTTTGAATCAATTAGGATCAAGTGGCTTCGTCCAAGTGCGGATTCAGCGAACTCCCTGCAGAGATGGTGACACGGGTCTTCTCTTATTTGAGTCCCTTGGAGCTAACTCGCTGCGCCCGTGTTTCCAAGCACTGGAACGTGTTGGCCTATTCTCCTGACTTGTGGCGTAGAGTCTATCCAACCAACTGGGCAAAAGGACTAGACGGATTCATCCCTCACGACCCTTTGAATGATGATAATGAAGATGCGTTTACTGCTTCTTCGTCTTCACCATTCGATGACAATCATTTTGTTGATCAGAATGATTCAGAAGGTCCCCCAACATCTCAGGCCGAAAAAGAAGTCAAATTCTATCAAAAGTATAAATTAACACATACGTATTATTTACTTGAAATAAATTACATATATATTTTATAGTTTCATCCGATATGGCTTGGTTCGAATGGGAGACGGAGTGCAGCATTTAGATGTAGCCGGTGGACGACACCTCTCCGGTTCCATGTTACGTTCGATGTTAGCCCTCTGCCCGAACGTTCGGCATTTGGATGCTAGCTATACTTTCATCACAGACATTTCTTTCAAAGGGTATGATTATTTTCTGAAAGATTAAATTCATCTCTTTAATTTCTCAAATTTCTTTTAAAGGTTGGCTACTCTAGATTCGTGCAGCAAACTGGAATATTTGGATCTGAGTGGATGCCGCTTTGTAACAGATGTTGGGCTTGAGCGATTGGGTGCTTGTTTCCGCTCTCATTGGCCGACCGGTAAATGTTGCGGATCTTGCAAGAGCTGTCCCAAAACCTTGGAAATAGAAGAAAGCGTCGTTGAGGACGAAAGCAAGACATCATCACCGGGATTACAGCATTTAAACCTTTCCGGTTGCACGGCCGTAACAGATAATGGGCTTTTGAGTTTGTTGGATATTTCCATTCAAACTAAAAGCTTGCGCTTTTTGGATCTGAGTGGTTGTTGGCGCCTTAGTGGGCCAACTTTAAAGGAAGTGGCTGGCGCCCTTCCGGCTCTTGAGCCAGAGCATTTGTCTTACTGTGACATGATCCAGAACGGTCCGCATCCGACTTCAGCCAATGGCTGTCAGAATCTAAATTGTCCAGCACGTGATTGCTGTGCTTACGGGCAATGAAAATTCTTTATTACTATTTCTCACATTCTACGTCCATTTATTAAAACTAGAACTGGTCAACAATTTATAATCAACATATATATGTGGTACTGGCTTGTTATCAAATAACGGTGTTGAAAGTTTACATGAAGTTTGAAAAAATAAATCATACGGTATAAAAGAATTCCGTCATCGAAAAACTTTTAAAAACAAACAAGATAAATCTGAAGTCCATTATCTATTATATACATATTGTTGTCCAATGTTCATTGGTTCAAACTGCGGCTGAACAACGGAGTACCTACGCGCCGATGTCAATCACACCAGCTGACGCTCGGCTGCGCCTGTTCAGATGATGCTTCTCACACGCATACGTATTCTTGTTGACGTTTACCTGCCCTCAAGCAGCACACACATTATTTTTAATATATTCGCCTAACAAAAAAAAAATACTGCCAGCTCAACAAAACTGGAATTGCATACACAAGATACACACTGCTGGCTATGCTGCAGCACCTTGGGTTTGAATTTGCGTTACTTTTCAAATCATTTATAAGGGAAGGAACAGGTGAAGATGGAGCCGAAACACAACAATGGCCTCATGTCTCAGAATACTCTTAGATATTTCAGCTTATTTATATTGACTTTTCAGGTAAATTTTCATTCATTTTTATTTTTTATAAATTACTGATGTATTTGTGTTATTTTAGACTGCAGTTACGGTGCTGGCTATGAGGTATTCCCGGAAACAGACTGAAGGAAAGGACCTGTACATTGCTACTACACTCATTCTCATCTCAGAGCTTGTCAAATTTGCTCTCTGTATTCTACTTCTGATTTACCAAAAGTCATTCTCAGTGGTACTTACCTGGAAAACACTCATGTCTGAAGTCTTCCTGAAGCCCTGGGAAACGGCAAAGCTGGCTATCCCCAGTTCTCTCTACACCATACAAAACAACTTGATTCTACTGGCTCTATCTTTTCTTGATGCAGCTACATATCAAGTAAGAATTGTTTTTGCATTGTCAAATTATTACAATTACTATTATTGTCATTGTTTACAGGTAACCTACCAGTTGAAGATTCTCACAACTGCTTTCTTTTCAGTTCTACTGCTTCGTAAAGAGCTCAGACCACTTCAATGGCTCTCATTGATTATTCTCATGGCTGGAGTCATTCTTGTTCAAGTAAGTTAGAATTAAGATATATTATTTTGAATTTAAATTAATTTTTTTAATTTACAAATTATTGTTTTAGTTTCCTTCTGATTCCAAGTCTGAAGGAAGTAGTAAACCTGGTGCCAATGCAACTACAAATTCTCAGCGTTTGTTCGGCCTTTTGGCTGTTCTTGCCTCTTCTCTCTCAAGCGGATTTGCCGGAGTTTATTACGAAAAGCTGCTGAAAGAGAGCTCCCAACCATCCGTCATTATCCGCAACGTTCAACTAGGTATTATTGCTGCTTCCAATACCATTGAAAACGACTTAAAAAAAAAAAAAAAAAAACTCTTAAAATTTCAGGACTATTTTCAATGATTTTTGCGGCAGCCGGAGTCTTCATCAACGATTGGGATAAAGTTGTTCAAAGAGGGTATTTAATATTTGGTTCAATTTTATTATGGGTTTCCTTTAATTTTTTTTTTTATTTATTGAAATAGGTTCTTTGATGGTTACACATCTGTTGTATGGTTAGTCATCGTGCTTCAGGTAGGTTCAATCAAAGCAAAATTTGAATGCATCATTCCATTATTTATTTTTTATTTAACCAGGCAACCGGTGGATTGGTTGTAGCCGCGGTCATCAAATACGCAGGTATGTCAACAAACATATATATTCTTGAAGAAAAAGTTAATTAATAATATTTTTTTTTTTTACAGACAACATTTTAAAGGGATTTGCTACTTCAGTCTCAATTATTCTTTCTTGCCTGGTTTCCTATGTGGTTTTCCACGATTTGAACCTTGATGTAACGTTCGTCTTGGGAACGGGATTGGTCATAAGTGCCACTTTCCTTTATGGTATTCAGTCGCATCAACCGGGCGCTGGATCAACTCCGCTCGGTAGCGGCCTCGCAGCTCAGTCTTCTATCTCGCTCAGCTCGTCTTCGTCCACTATGAGTGAAGACACTTTGGTTCCCGTAGATCGTTTTGGAAAGGCAAGTAGCTGTAACAACGATCATCGGACTTATCACAAGCTCTCAACGTCTAGCAATGTTTGATTTATAAATGTTTGTTTGGCCGCTAATTTGTTTCACAAATCTTCCTAATTGTTGGTAGACATTCTCTACCCAATGAATTCTGTTTCAGTATTTCGTTATTTGAAGATAATTTCTTTTTGTTTCTCGGTGCAGGCCGCTAACAAATGCGTGACATCCTTTAATCTCCTTTGTTTTTTAACAATCAAAACTAACGAATCTCTGTTACTTATTTATTGTCGTTTATCTTGTTGTAACTGTGCAAAATATTGTGTTCGTAATGCAAATCCAGTATGACTATTTACGGCTTTTATGTTTATTTATTTTTTTTATTATTATCTAAGAAAGGTCCTCGCTTTCTCAGAAATTTGGGTTTTTGAGTTTTAGTTTTAAACTTGATATTCATACAGAAAACTGAAGCAAGTAATTGATAAATTATACCTATCGCCTTCTATAGTGCTTAGCGTATCGTAGAGTGTTTTATCACTTGTATGGCAGCGCACTCCCGTCAACATGTCCGCTTCGTTGCGTTTTATTCGTGTGAAAATTGGAAAACAAAAAAACTAAAACTAAATCAGCTAAAACATAATATTTTGTATTTCTAGTCGCGACGCAAGAAAATTAAGCGGTCGTGACCATCAGGATAAGACAAGGGTCCACCGGCTTCTAGTGCGTGATTCTTCAGTATGCCAAATAGATATTTTACTCGATATTAAAATATATTGAATCTTTTGAAATATTGGTTCTTTTACATTTTCTTTATCATTCATATGAAGACCGTCAATAAAATTCTTTATCTTACGCGGGAAACACGCAATATTGAGAAACCAATTTTAAAAGTGAAATAATAAAATGTGTTAATTAGTATAAAAATAAAAACTATGTTGGTTTCATATACTAGATAACCAACAAATAGGAATGCGTTGCTTGCATGGTGTGTATGAAATTGACATGAATTAAAACAGATTGAATGAAAGAACAAAAAGATTAAAATAACAATAATATACTGTAAATAACAAAAATTATATTGGCTGAATTACACCGTTTGAAAATGTTATCTTCTGGTTAATTTCCAACCGGTAGTTTTAAAATAATTCAAGTAAATACGCTAAATTCTTGCAAGATATTTAAGCTTACTTATAAGAAAACCAGTCCGAGTAACTATAAATGCTACGGTACTTGAAACCAGTCTCGATAATTCAGATGAAATCTTGATTCGTAACGGTATTTCAATTGTCACTCTTTGCTATAACAGAATAAGTTGGGAACCAGAACGATCCATTGACCATGAATAGAAGATGGTTACAAGACTGAATCCCAACTGAATAACTTCATATTGTTTCTCAAAATTAACATGAAATATTTCAGTCTATTTATATTCACCATACAGGTAAGAGTTACAGATTCGCTACATTTTTAGAATTATGGGAAAATGTAATTTACCTCTGGTAGAATGCAGCGACTATGCTGGCTATAAGATATTCCCGAAAACAGACGGACGGTAAAGACATCTACATTGCAACTACACTTATACTTACTTCAGAGCTCCTCAAATTCGCCCTCTTCATACTGTTGTTGATTTACCAAACGTCCGGTTCACTGGTACTCACCTGGCAAACGCTAAAATCTGAGGTCTTCCTAAAACCATGGGAAACTACAAAAATGGCTATTCCTAGCTCCATGTACACCATGCAAAACAATCTGATCATCCTGGCTCTGTATTTTCTTGATTCATCTACTTTCAAAGTATAAATCCTTCCCTAAAAATTGAAAAAAAAATTAATTAATTAACTACGATATTTACAGGTAACTTACCAGTTGAAGATTCTCACAACTGCATTCTTTTCAGTCGTATTGCTTCGAAAAGAGCTTAAACCGCTTCAGTGGCTTTCTTTGATCGTTCTTATGGCTGGAATTATACTGGTTCAAGTAAAATCATAATACGCAGATGCGTTTCTTTTTGTTGACATCACACATCAATGATTAATTCTTTTTTTAGTTCCCGTTTGAATCTAAATCTGAAGGAATTACTGGAGTTATTATTGTACAAGTAACATTTTAAAATATTAAAATGATTTAAGTTATTCATAAATTGTATTTATCTAACTCTTTAGTTTACATCTGATTTGAATTCTGAAGAAATTGAATTTTCCGGTACAGATTTTCAGCGCTTATTTGGTTTTTTCGCAGTTTTTGCATCGACAATGTTTAGCGCATTCGCGGGAGTTTATTACGAGAAGCTCTTGAAAGAGAGCTCTCAGCCGTCCGTAATTATTCGCAACATTCAACTTGGTATACTTGTCTAATTGCTCATTTTTTCCAAAATATCGAATTTAAAAAAAAGTTTTCATTAGGAATATTTTCAATAATCTTTACGGCGGCCGGAGTCTTTATCAAGGATTGGGATGAACTTGTTCAAAGAGGGTATTGTACATATAATATGTTCAGTTTGATTTAAATCTTCTTGCATATGATAATTATGTAGATTCTTTGATGGTTATACGCCTGTCGCTTGGCTCATTATCATGCTTCAAGTAATAACTACTTGTTTTGGTTCCAAGTTGAATTTTTTAAATTTAATTATCCAAGTTCAATTTTTTAAATATAATTATGTTTCAATCAATTCAGCTTATTGGAGGATTATTGGTAGCCGTTGTCATTAAATTCGCAGGTATAAAAACAATTATAATAAAATTGAATTATATTTGAAATAATAAAAATGTACTTGTCAATTTAGACAACATTCTAAAAGGATTTGCCTCTTCGTTCTCTATAATAATTTTCTGCTTGGTTTCCCATACGGCATTTCATGATTTAAACCTAAAACTGGAATTCATCTTGGGAGCTGGATTGATCCTTTGTGCTACTTTTCTTTATGGCATCCAGTCTCCTCACCAGCCAAGACCTGACGGAGGAACTCCGTCTGTTAGAAGTCAAGCAATACGACCAGTATATGTGAATCCATGTTTCAAAAAATCCGATGTGCCAAGTTCAGTTCGACCAGGAGTTTACGCATTTAGGAACAAAGACCATTTCCATTGGGCAAATTTGCGTCATGAATCATTTCATCCGAAGAATAAATTCGGAAATTCAAATCTCTTATAATACGAGAGCGGTTCTGAACCTAAAACGATTTGGTTGTATCAGGTCTCTTATAAATTGATATAAATTTGTAATCAGTTGAATAAATCTTTTCAGTCAAGAATTTAGAAGCAATTAATTAAAAATAATCCGCGAAAAATCAAACATTTTATTGAAATGTTAGCGCCTAGGTCTCATAACTGAACAGTCATCATTAGAAGTAAGCTAAACACGGAATGGCGGAATAAGCCGACGATATACATTTGAAATTCATCAAATCGCCCGCCAATATTTCATTGAAATAATCCTTAATAATAATAACTATATCACCACATACTGTACCTATACAGAGACCCTATGTGTATCATCAGTGCCTATAATATAGAAAACCAGTTTCATGAAGAGTTTGGTGCTCTCAAACCAGTTCCGAAAAACCGGAATTTTGGTTCATAAGAGTTCTAGCTACGTGTTCGAATAAGCGGGCTTGAGCGCAATATTCATTGACCGTAACTTGAAGATGGACACAGAACTTAAAATCACGACAGCTTCATAATGTTTCAGAATACTATTAAATACTTTAGTCTATTTGTATTAACCTTTCAGGTAAGAATATTTACTATTATATACATTTCAATTTATTGAGACTAATGAGAGAATACCTACAATGTTTTGTAGAATGCAGTTACGGTTCTAGTTATGAGATATTCAAGAAAGCAGACCGATGGAAAAGACTTGTATATTGCTACAACGCTCATTCTTGCATCAGAGCTCGTCAAATTTCTTATTTGTATTCTCATTTTGGTTTACCAAAAGTCTGGTTCACTGGCCCTGACGTGGACAACGCTGACATCTGAAATTTTCCTAAAGCCTTGGGAAACAGCCAAACTAGCTATTCCCAGCTCTCTTTACACTTTGCAGAATAATTTGATCGTATCGGCATTATCTTTTCTTGATGCAGCTACATTTAAAGTACCTAACAGTTTTCTTCTTTAAATGACAATAGAATAATTATATATATTTTAAATTTTTATTAAGGTAACCTATGAGCTGAAAATACTCACAACCGCATTCTTTTCAGTTTTACTACTTCGTAAGGAATTTAGACCACTTCAATGGCTCTCATTGGTCATTCTAATGACTGGAATTATACTCGTTCAAGTAAAAATGAAAAATTATGCAATTATTACCACATTTGAATTCATAAAAACTATTTCTTTAGTTCACATCTGAGTCTAAACCTGAGGGAAGAACTGGAATAATTCTTGCTCAAGTAAATTTCTAGAATGAAAAAATTTCCCAAAAGTTGCTTATTTAAATTTTTTTTGTTGGAAAAATTGTATTGATTAAAAATTTCAAATTTCAAATTTCTTTAGCTCACATCTGATTTGAACTTCAGAAAGAGTATACCTATTGATGGTGAAAATTATCATCATCTTTTTGGCATAGTGGCTGTTTTGATCTCTTCAATCTCAAGTGGGTTTGCTGGAGTTTATTACGAGAAGCTGTTGAAAGAGAGCTCCCAACCTTCCATAATTATTCGCAACATTCAACTTGGTATAATTAACCCTAATTCTTATTTCTGTTTTTTTTTTTAATTGCTTGAATTACCTCCCGCCTCTCATTATCAGGGCTATTTTCAATCATATTTTCGGCGATTGGAGTCGTTATGAACGATTGTGATAAAGTTGTACAAAGAGGGTATATAGTTATATACTGAAATAAATTTTTAAAATAGTTTTCAATTTCTGGTACAAAAATTATAGGTTCTTTGATGGCTATACGAAAGTTGTTTGGTCGGTCGTCGCGCTTCAAGTACTGTGGCAATTTATAAAAATAGTTGTAATAATCTTGCATTGAAACTGAATTTTAAAATATTACATTTCAGGCAACAGGCGGACTAGTGGTAGCTGCGGTCATTAAATACGCAGGTATGTCTATATATCTAAATATCAGCTCAAAAACCAATTAATGCAATTATGTTGTGTAATGCTTAGACAACATTTCCAAAGGATTTGCCTCGTCGTTCTCCATAATCATCTTCTGTCTATTTTCCTACGCTGTGTTTCACGATTTGAACTTAAATATCAATTTCGTCTTGGGAACTGGAATGGTCATTAGTGCCACTTTCCTTTACGGGTTTCAGTCATACCAGCGTCCGGTGGTGGATCAACCTTTACCCTTATAGAATAAGTCACGCTCCCTTATCAATCAGCGATAAAATATTTTCCTCTTCCTGTTTCAATGAAGACGTCGGATTTATCGTTCTCGTTCATCTGTTGAAATGTATGCTCATGAAATGTAACTAACGGTTGTAAATACCACATTTTTATTTAACTGTCTATATTTTAAAATATTTAATGTTTAATGGCCATACGGTCTTAATTTTCTTGTTTTTTTACTATTCATGTTGCGACTGATTCTGCCTTATTGGCAGCGTTATTATGTATATAATGTCCTAAGCTTGAGATTCCACAAATATGATGCGAATAAATACACCATTGTTGTAAAATATCAGTATATCACGATTCATAGCTTAATTATTCAAATTTATAGATTAAAAGCCAAAGGTTTCGATCCCAGTTTGTCACTTGTGTTTGTCGCACAAGAAGAATATTCATTAGATATTCGTTGGCATACTCAGCGTGTTGAACTGAATCAAAGCAGTTTTAGGTTAAATAAAAAAAAAATTTGGTAGGTATTGATGCGTCAACAGCGAGATATGTATTAGAAGCTCTACTCTATAGTGGTAATAAGTATTCATATAAAAGTATATTATTACTACTGCAACCAAACCAGTTTGATAATCCCGTAGTTCAAACTCGTTTAGAATACTGGGTTCATGACGTGGTTGAATGCTTCATTCAAACAGGAAGATGAACTGCGCGAGTCCATGACCGCGCGTAAGTATAAGACTAACAACATTGAAGAGTGCAGCAAGTTACAATGGCTCAGAGTAATATTATTAGATATTTCAGCTTATTCATCTTAACTTTCCAGGTAATGAAAATTATATTTATCCGTTATTTTATAAGTTCTTCAAACAAATGTAAGTGGTGCACCTTTTAGAATGCAGCAACGGTGCTAGTTATGAGATATTCTCGAAAACAAACTGATGGGAAAGATCTGTACATAGGAACAACACTTATTCTCATCTCAGAGATCGTCAAATTGGGTCTCTGCATTTTACTTTTGATTTACCAAAAGTCCGGTTCATTGATTCTGACTTGGAGAGCGATAACTTCCGAGGTGTTCTTCAAGCCCTGGGAAACAGCAAAGCTGGCTATCCCCAGCTCTCTATACACTTTACAAAACAATTTAAATGTCTTCGCTCTGTCTTTTCTTGATGCAGCTACTTATCAAGTATGGTACCGATATAAGACTCAGTATTTTCTATCAGTATTTTTAACAGTTTATTTACTTACAGGTAACCTATCAACTAAAGATCCTTACAACTGCATTCTTTGCAGTCATACTACTCCGCAAAGAACTTAGACCGCTTCAATGGCTGTCCTTGATCATCCTCATGGCTGGAGTTATACTTGTTCAAGTAATATCAAACACTACGATCATACTAATATAGTTGAATTAAAACCGTTTTTTTGTTTAAAATTAAAATCAATAGTTTCCTTCTGGTTCTAAATCCAAAGAAAATGAACTTTCCGATGACGAAAACTCTACGATAAATTATTGGCATTTGATCGGTCTTTTAGCTGTTCTTGCCTCTTCTTTCTCCAGTGGATTTGCAGGAGTGTATTATGAGAAGCTGCTGAAAGAGAGCTCTCAGCCATCCGTAATTATTCGCAACATTCAACTTGGTATGACTCGTATACGTAGTCCTTTTAAAAATCAAAACGGAAACTTTTGAAAACGATGTGTTACGTTACAGGAATATTTTCAATTATTTTTGCGACAGCTGGAGTCTTATTAAACGATTTGAATAAAGTTGTTCGGAGAGGGTAACCTTTTCTAGATTCAATTAAATTTAAATCTTCTTTGGAAGCGTTATTCAAACATGATTGAAAATTCTGACGATACAGGTTTTTTAGTGGTTACACGGATGTTGTATGGCTGGTCATCATGCTTCAGGTTGCCTACGCTCTATAATAGAAACTGACTTTTATTTTACCTCTCATTATATTTGATTAGGCAACCGGAGGGCTAGTAGTAGCTGCGGTCATCAAATACGCTGGTATTTTTTTTTTTACAACAACGGACATAATTTTTCAAACCAGAACAAAATAATGATGATTTTCTATATAGACAATATTTTAAAAGGATTTGCCACTTCAGTCTCCATTATCATTTCCTGCTTGATTTCCTATGTGGTATTCAACGATTTAAACCTGAACTTAACGTTCATCTTGGGAACTGGGTTGGTAATGTGCGCCACTTTTCTTTACGGAATTCAATCCCACCAGCCGAGCACTGGACCAATTCAAATTATTAGCAGCAACACTTCCCGATCTCCCAAGATGCTTATTCTATCTCCGCCTCATCCGATCCAAGACGACTTGGTCTCTGTTTACCAAGTCGAAAAAATTTGAAATAGCAGTAACCATCAGACTGAACACAAATTAACTGTCTAACTAAGTCGAGAACTAAGTTTAACCTTCCTTATTTATTGCCTATATTAATGATCAGTTTTTGCATAAATAAAAACGAGAAATTTTCTTGAATTAATGGCTGATTAAAAATACTTTTTTAATTCATAAAATGTCTACGGAAAACCTTCTGCATTAGGATTGAGAAATCAGTATCTAATAAATGCCACTGTATATTATTATACAAAAAGAAATTTAGGATCAGAGTTCTTGTACTTCCGCCCATTGACGTTATAGAACTATTGTGCTCACCTCTACACCTCAATAAGTCTATAGACCCTAAACTTCCTTCACCTGGCTCAGGTAGCTAAAAGCGATGTGCGAAGAATGAGTACAAAGGCATTGTATTTTTTTTTGCTTTCCATTTCAAAGGAGAAAGAAAATGACAAAATTTTTGGGAGGCTTGACACAAATATACGGATCAGTGAGCAACGGCAGCCGTATTCTTGTTCTGATTCATCAAGCTAGTGCAGGATCGAGTGCAGATCCGGTGGGTTTCAGGACTGAGCGTCTGATTCAGGCAAACAGAGCCTTTAGATCTCAGAAAACGGATCGGTTTGTTATTGCATAGTCCTCGAGGAAGTTGGGGAGCGCTGGCTACTTGAATCTTCCCTCTTGGTAAAACGGACAAAGGTTTTCCACTTCCCCGGCGGTAGGATCCACGGATATTAAAATTTGCCTTGATTTTTGGGACATCCCGGACCGGTGTAACTGTTTGCCTCACGCTGGCAGAATCGGTTGTTTCGTGGGAGAGTTTCACTCCAGCTTGCCACTGTTCTATGACTCGATGGAATCCAAGCATCCACTGCTTTTTATTATGCTCGTTGAATGTTACGAGTGTCACTGCACCTCCTTCTTCTCCCGTTTCCACTCTAAAGACGTGTTTAGTGCTCAATCCGCTGGATGATGAAGAGCCCGGTAGGAAAGAGTTGTTCCTCCCCACTTTAGTCCCCTGGTCAGTCACTCTAAGTTTACAGACATCGATTGGTGGTTTGTACAGACTGAATTTGCCGGAATTGGAAGATGGACGACAGAGAATCAGTCCACTATCGAACAAGAAACATTGCAGCTTAATTCCTTGGGCAGTTTTCAGAGGCCCTTCGCAGATGAGTGAAGTTGCTCTTTTCAAAACGGGACTCATCAATGCGTCGTCTTCAGAGAGCTCCATCTGGGCGATGACATGACGGCAGCGGCCTAAACCGGCTGAACGATCCACTCTCTCCAGTATGCTGTTCATAATGCGAAGAACTTGATCCAGTGCGAGCTGGTCACCGTGACCTTCCGGTGTGAATTTAAGAATCTGTTTGATTAGGAGTGGATATTTGACCAGTCTAGACCTAGGAACATCTAATTAAAAAATAGAGGAATTAAGAAAATTGCTTCAAAGTAAACTGTGATTTAACAAAAGTTTACCTAGATAACTCCACACATCTAAACGGCGTGAAAAGGGAGATTCTAGGCAGCGAGTCAGAAAGTCTTCGACACGCGGATCTGAAGAGCGCTTCTCATCCAAAACACTCTTTGACCGGACCTGGTTAGCACAGTGGAGAACGTAGACCTCCAATTTTGGCACCTATAAAGAAACTTGTTTAATATAACTCTTTATATTGCAAGAAAATTGAAAATTGTTACCCATTTAAGGAGCGCACTGGCGACAGACTGGACAGATCCATCTGGACCTTTTGCATTTGCTAATTCTTCTTTGAGTTCGATATGAACTGGAAGGAGTGACTGAATCCCACCAAAAATCTGCTCTGCTTCAGCATTGTTGATAAGTCCGAGCCGAACTAGAGAATCGTGATAGTTCCGTTGAAGCATTGAGATGTCCTCGATCAGATCGCACTCGCCGTGCCAAAGCTCGTAAATTGCCTGTATTAATAATTAAATTAGTTTCTAAAATCATACATTTGTCACATTAAATTCATCACTCACCTCTTGACGTTTGATTTCTTGGTTTGTCAATGAAAGGGCCGTTGTCTTTCCCCAAGTTTCGCTCCAAAGACGGATAACTCTATGCTTTGTTGGCGTGTGAGCCGGCGGTCTGTACGGTGTCATGCTAGAAGATGTCTAAAATACAAAAAATTAATTTAATTTAAAGAAAATAATAATATTGATTAACTTCTCACTAAGAAAATCTTACGGAAAGTCTGCTTAAGGAGACGATACTGCCTCTAGTTCTCATAAGAGCAGGTGAGGAAGGAACAGAGCCAGAAGAAGACAAAGTTGGAGACTTGTCTCCTGAATTATCTTGGTTATTTTGTTGGACTGGTATGGCTGTCTCTTTTAAAGGCATTGCTGGATGAAGCATTCCACTTATAGACCTCTTTATGGCTTGTCTGGCATTGTGCATCATGCTACTAGCTCCTGATCCAGGTGAGCCAGCAAAGAGGTTGGCAAGTGAAGCAACTTTACCGAGACGCTTCTTCCGTTTACTAGGCCCATCATCTTCTCCTTCCCCACAAGAAGATAATGTTGAATGGGTGCTGAGACTGTCTTCTTGATCCTTCTTCCGTTTCCTCTGTTTCATACAAATACATTAAAAAGTATTATTAGTAAACAAGCAAACAGATTTCTTGAAGGTGGAAGATAATTAACTATTTCTTACAAATCCATTCAAATAATAAGAAATAAATACTGTAAAGTTAGCTTTAATCAAAGGGTTAATATATGTAAATATTCTGTTTGAAGCGAGGCAAACAATTCACACCAAAGTGACATCTGTGAAATTGATGTTGCCCATCAAATTTAAGCTAATGATAAAGTTTTAACTTTGATATCATGACTTAAACTTGATGAAATGAACATAAAAGTTTCAAGAATACTTACAAGACTGAAGCTTTTGTGTTGTTTGGGTGGTTCAACAAAGAGGCTATTGACAGAAAGTGAATCCTCGTCGGGCATTTTCATCCCGTTGAAATTGGAAAACCAGATGTATAAGTTTGTGTTAACGGTTCAAAATAAGAGTCAATTACGACATCAATAATATAAGAAAAAATACAATCAAAGGTCAAAAGTATGGTTTAGGGAATTTTTGGTGGTTCAAACAGCACGTAAAACTAGAAAGGGACCGTTGGCTTTTCTGCACCGCGCTCCATGACAGATTTGATTTCAAGAGGGGGAAAACGAACACACTGTTGTCGATTCGTTCAAAATAAAAATGTAGAGTTTATTAAATATTCAAATTGCAATAAATAACACGAAAAGAACTTTTACTATGATTAATCCATTTTAAAGCATAATTTCTATGGATAATTATTTTCTTACATAGAATATGTTTTTTAAAATTAGAAAAAAGTGAAAGCGAAAACCTAAGTACAAATTGGCAACGCTGATGAAAGGAATTATTTCGTCCGTTGGTTGTCATTGCCAACGGTCGGAAAACGAAAACATTACGGGAGGTCCCTTTAAAAATAAAAATGGATAAAGCAAGCAAAGCAATTCGTCGGTAAGTTATTTTATTTTCTTTTTTATGTAGTTTCAGTGTCTCATTTTGGATGCCAACTCACATTTCTCTTCTAAAAAAAATTAGGAGTGGAGTAAGGTTGCGCTCGGCCGGAAGTGGACACACAGATCTGCAACTGGTATTTATTATTATTCTTTTCCTTATAAAGTAAAAATTAATTTGAAAAAAATCATTAGAGAAACTGGTCTTCTTTAATAAACTTGAACTGATGAACTGACAATTTACACCTGTCAAATTGGAATATGTCCAAAATTTAATCTTGCTACCAGTTAACAATTATTCATAGGCCTACTAAGGATGTTAATTATGTAATAAGAAATTTATGTAATTTAGTAGTAAAAATATTTTGAAAGTAATATGTTTTGTTTTCATTATTCTTATGATTTTGGGAGGGTTGAAGCAATTCTTCTGTCAAAGAAATAACTTCTGTTTACTTAAATATGCTTATTTTATTTGATTAAAACAGGTAATTTCAGAGCTGAAAGAAATGAGAGCAGCTGCCCGTTGGTTTCAAAGCTCTCAAACATCCGCGACCGGCGATTTACTTAAGTGGTCATTGAGAGGAGAAAACCGAGCTATTCAGGTAATCAATTTTCAAAAATATCTTATTAAAAACAGATACAATTTTACATTTTATGTTACACCAAAATAGGAGACAGCTGCTCAACTTGTAGAGCTCAACATGATTTGGAGCGACGTCCAGAAGACCTTTACCGGTTATTAAATATATTTTTAAAATATTCCTCTATGTAAATATTTATTCATATTTTTTAAATTTATTTAAATAGATCACCTAAAGGAACATAGACAACAATTTGAGCTTATGCTTGAAGGAGAGAATCACGTTGACAACTGCAAGCAAAAGCTCTCTATGGCTGAATCTCGTGAAACCAAGCTTCGGAAAGAATACAAAAAAGCTCTCAAACGTGCCGAGAATCATGGTGGACCCGAACTGAACGAAATTGAAGGTCAACTCAAACAGGCAACTCACGCTAGAGACCTTGCACAGGAAGAATGTATGTACCTTAGAGATAGTTGTTTATACTTAAACCAGTTTTTTAAAAAACTCTTATATAACTTTCTATTTACAGTTACGGAGAGTTTCAAGGAGAACGAAGCTGTCAAGCTGATTCGAATGAAACAGAGCTTGGTGAAACTTTCTGAAAGCTACTTGGAGATGGCCAACAAATGCATCCACATTTTCGAAGCACATAGAGACGTCGCATTGGCCATTCCAGAGGTCCACGACGTCGACCAAAACATTAAATATACAGGAGCGGTTGCCTGTCGTCATACCGTTCACAAAGCTAAGGAGAAAGTGGATCGCTATAGACGGAACTCTTACTCATCTGAGCTCTCTCAACCTCCGCCCTACAATCCGCACTTCGTCTCAGCTCCTAAAGATTCGACTGATCGCTCAATGCAACATCGTCGCAGTAGCACTTACCCTCAATTAGAAGGAGCTTGGGGTTGGAGTGGTAACGAAAGTGGAACTACTTTTATCAATGATTCTATCACGACCACAGTGTCTTCCCCTCAGAATGACTTGTCTTCATCCTTCTCCAATGGCCATCGCCTTCATTAGATCCTACTTTCTTATTGACGAAACCCTTTTTTTGGTATGAAATTAAGTCGCTCAAAATGAATCCATCCTGACAATTGATCCCTTTAAAAATGACGTGATTTAAAAAAAATTGTATAAACAAAATTCTCACTTTTTTTCTACTTCTTTCTTCTAGTCTTGACCATTGCTCTTTTTTTTTCATCTTTTTATTGGTTTGGCTCGTGTGCTAATAATTACTTAATCTTTCAAACGAAATTGTTGTTTTCTTTTTTTTCGTATATATTTTGCAATGGATTATGGTCCTTATTTTCTTATCAGAGACAACCTACATAAGACACGAGACGACAATATAGGGACACACAAATGATGACTGGATGATTGGGTGACCAAAAACTCGGATACATGTACAATCAAGTGCGATTACGAGGAAGATATTTTTTTTTTCATTGGGACAAAAATCCTATTAAACGAGCGGAATCATTTCTATACAGGTTACGATAGATTCGAGTGCTGCAATACGAAATAATTGTGCCGTAATAGTTCAGTGTGTGTTTTGTTAAGTGAAATCGTAATACGGCAATCCATTCAAAATTAAGGGAGCATATTAGCTCAATATCAGCATTCCTAATTATAAAATGTAAGACAAAAAAAAGAATTCATGGCCTATAATTATGAGCCGTAATTAATAATTCCAAAGGTGGGCTCAATCGCTATATGGCGAGCGTATCTTTGAGCAGGCGACGGACGGTAGTGCCCACCGATGGAGAAGACAACGGGCCGAACGGCGACGTCCCGTAAGAGATCTAGGTCAAAATTGATAAATATAAATTATGAGCCTATTTAAGCTTTTTAGTCTTATCTAATGACGACAAAATGTTCCCTTATATAACGGCTGATAACTTAAAAATAAAGATGACCCAATTTTTGCAATTAAATTGTGCAATTGATTCAAGTCTAACCTTGAAGAGGTAGGGCTGGATATCGACGAAACTCGTGTCGAAGATGAGATCCAGCTCGGATTGATTGGGCATCTTTGGTACATAGGTACCACCAGATGGCTTATTCATGGATTCGGCAATATAAAGAATTTTTTCACTCATTTTTTCACCCACTGTTTCTCTATACATTTGCCGCTCTATAAATTATATAATAATTAGTAATGCTAGAATCGTGTTGGCATATAAAATTCGATATAATACCAATTTCGCTGGATAGGGTTACGACCTCCACCCGCAAATTCCACACTTCCCAAGGAATACTTTCCGATGGAAAAGGCCAGCGAGCTTTCTTGACCTGGTAGAAAGTCAAGGCGATGTGACCAGTTTGCTGGTTAGCTTCCCGGGATCGCAAACATTGTCCAAATGCGCTGGCTTCACGATTAACGATCCTTTGCATTTCTCCAGAGCTGCATCGCACCTTTTAAAGAGAAATAATTTATATAAATAAAACAAATATTTACAGAAAGAAAAAAAATATATACTTACATAGGTGAGGTCAATGAATTCACAGTCTTGATCCTGGTACCCGACAGTGCCTACACTGTAACTACCCTCCTGGCGATAGTGGAACTTGCCAAGTGTTCGGTGGAAGAGGAGAGTGTGAAACAGGCTGGAAACAGCTTCTTCAACCTGTCTACCTTCCAAGGCCTGTGAAAATGAATTAGTGTCTGATGTAATAAATAGTAGATTTCATGCAAAACTTACCACTTCAAACACATGGGTTCTGGCATTCATGACTCTGAAGAACCACAGAAGCAGAGAAACACTTTCACTTTGAAGGACGTTTTGTTTAATTTTCCGGATATGTTCTAGAATTTTAACGACATGCTGAAAACAAATCAGGTAACATTGGAGAAAGGGGCCAATATATCACAACATATGTGTGTGAAATGAAAGGTATATAAATGCGCAGATGTTACACAACAAGAAAGCGTCGAGATTACGTCGCAAGTATTTTAAAAATAGTGATTAGCCCGAATGGGCGCAAAATTTGTTGCAACGATTCGTTAAGCAATCCAATAAGCTTGAAGATTCCGTTCAAGGACTCGGTCACTAGGGAACAAAAGGACTACTAACGGGGTAAAAAAGCTTTGCTACGAGTGGGTAGCAGCAGACGTCCTTTCACGTTATTTACAAACAGAAACAGCTGAGAGCGCATAATAGAATTAGGAGCGAGCGCCATCTGTTGGAACGAACATATTTGGGAGGTTTTTCACGAAAAAAGAGAAATGATAGGCGGATTGGGCAGGTTTTACAGGTCCGCCACGAAATCATAATTACAATATAGTTTTAAATTCAAAATTAAGTGAAAATTCATTGATAGTAAATTAGTAATGCAAGCGGAATCAGCCGATTAAGTCGTCGATCGAGGAAAAACGCAGAAAAGGCAAAAGATCAAATCGTTTGATCATGTCCTCAATTAAGATAAGAACTTGGTTGATGACAGTGGGTTTTAAGAAAGGAATTACTGCTTATTTGTCTATCATAAAAAAATTATTTGTACATTTTATAAAAATTTATTGATCAGTGTATCTTCATTCTTAAGAGGGTTACTGTTTCACTGTTTGGCTAAACTTGAAAGGTTTCTGTAGAATATATATAATCTGGATAATATTGATTTCGTCTTATACATATGTTTTTATTTTGAAACGGTTCGATATGTAAGAATTCGTGTTGCGGTGTTAGTGTTATTCAACAGGAAATGACAAACTAGGTTGCAAAAATGGTTATTCACCTTATCATACATAAAATGTAAGAGCGACACAGGATTTTCAAATCGATTTCGTATCGGCTCTCAAACTTGAAATTTACAACCGAAACTTCCGGACTACTTAGAGCCACTAAAAGGATGAACAAAATAAACCACTTTAGAATAGATTGGTAATGTATTTATTTATATAGTTAGAAGAAAAAACAAGCTCTTCTATAACAATTATGGAAACAATAGTTTAGGTACTTGTCCCCATGCGAAATTTTTATATAACTGCGCAAGCCAATTTTAAATTATTTTTTCTTCCAAAACCAAGTATCGTTTTCGTTGACGAAATGTGTTGCAGAGTGCACAATCCCTTGCTCCCCACGTTTCCTCTCTCTTTCTCTCTGACGTTCCTCAACCTTTTCCAAAATAAAAACAAAATCAATTATCAAGTTATCCATAATTTGGAATAAGCAAACTCACCTGTTTTTTGTATTCACCAGCTGTTTGGGTATCGGCAACGGAAAGAGCTTGCCGGACATGTCGCCAAAGTTTTAACGACTCGTTTTCACCTTGCGAAGCCAAAGGACGAATCTTCTGTTCCGGCCAATCCCAATCGGTAGGAATGCCTGGAATAGTGTCTGTCTGGCCGCTCGCCCAAGTCAATTCCAGGGCTCCATTCATCCAGTCACCCGAAATACGACCAAATAGATTTCCGCTCGGTGATTTAATCTCAACCGTTACCTATAGAGTTTATAGAATAAATATTTTTTGTAATGAATAAACGAATAGTTTTCATCAAACCTGGTGAGGTTTTCCGCCGTAGAACGGCTTTGTCTGGAACACAAGACCAGCTGTGACACGAGTAGTCGTGCATTGAACTTGAATCTTGCCGCCAAATTCCATCCAGGGCTCTGAAAGGAATGAGCGGAGGTACAGGGTTGGGTAGCTCATTTCGTACCTCTCCGCCGATTCCGCAGAACTGGACGTCAGTTCCAGGGCTACTTCACCACCCAGTGTAGCGCTTGCATACATACCCATGAATTTAGCCTTGATTGAGAGGTTTCCAGTAAGGTGAATCCCCTTCTGGGGGCACTCGAGGTGGAATGCGCTAATAGGTGGGTTGTGCGAGACTTGCTCCGCCTGGAAGCGGAATACCAGCACATCACCAGTCTTTTCTAAAAAGAGAATAAAAGATAATGATTTCAAATAACTCATAATCAATTGAATTTCTGCTGAATTACCATCCTTGAAGTGATAGATACACTTAAAGGTTTCGCCCAGGATGGGATTGAGTGGTTTACGGGCAGCCGTCATTTCCAATTGGCAGGCCCGGATGCAGCCAAGATACCATTGGATCACTTTAGCCATTCGCTGTTCGGAACTCAGCTCCTTTTCGTCACTTAGCCTAGTAATTAAAGAAAAATTTCAGTTAGAAAAAAATGAAAAGTATAATTCTGATTGATAATTACTTCAAAAGTAGATGAGGCTGACGGAATGCATCCGCCAGTACTTGGAGCAGAGAGCGAGACTCGCAGAAAAAGACGGGCAGATTCACGCGAGTCAATTCTGTTCCTAGTTTGAGTTGAGAGAGTAGCTTGAGCGTTCGAACTTTATACTCTTCGTCCAGCAGTTGTTGCTGGAGGCCAGTCCTAGCAGGCACAGGATCGACAGGAACGTAAATAGCCTCGTCATCCGGACCAATTGCGGCGTTTGAAGCATTTTCCTCAACCGAGTTGTCAGCAGACCAGTTGCCAGTATCTACAGATGCTGAAATAAATTTGGTTCTTAGTTTTGAATTTTTACTTTTTTTCGAAGGTAATAACTTACGCCCAGAGAGAGTTTGATCACTTAGGGCTGAAACAGCACTTTCACTCCTTGGTCTAAGTTATAAGAAACAATTTAAGAACTATAATTATCAAAAATTAATTAATTAACTTTATAAAAATACCTGCTGAAGTCAGCTGATCGTTTAGATTCGATGGATGCCTTATTCGTATGAGCAAGGAGGGGAGAGTTTGTGGCCGAACCAGCAATCTTATTCTGTTATTAAATCAATAAAAATTAAAATAGAGTTAGAATAAATAAATTTTCTACAAAACTTACTTTGCTGTTTGGTTGCTGTTGCTGATAGTGGAGAATGGCCAAACACTGCTCAAGGCAGAGTAAAGTGGCTTGCGATGTAGCTTTCATTATGAGCAGTTCGGTATCGGTACAGGTAGCAGAAGAAGAAGAAGAGGAGGGTAAGTCTTCGATGTCGTGAATGAGCCGTTGATGTTCACATTCAACCCGGCGCAGGTAATCCCGGACTGTGCCGAATGCATCGAGGACTGTCAGGTTGCAAGATAGAATCCTCTGGGATGGAGTCTGCTGCTGGTATGGGCTACTACCTGAGACAGCTGAAGCTGTAGAGAGAGCCCCACTGAGCTGTGAATGATCTCTAACAAGTGGAGGGTTGCTCTAAAATATAATTTCAAAATTAAATATTAAAAACATCTTTCTGTGGTTTTATTACAAATGATTATACCTCTGCCAAGACTTGGGTGTGAGCTTGGGCAACAACTCTCAATCGGTTGATCCAGTATTGCCTTTCCTTGGCATCTACAGCTCTCAGTTTAAAAGAGTCATCATTTGCCCCATTGACAGTGAAAGTGTAAGAGTCCTCTTCACTGGGCACAACTATGGCTCCTGCCAAATGCAGGGTGGCTCTTGGACGGTGCTTTTTCTCACCTTCAGTCTGTAATAATTTCATAAATTAGCAACTGATATGGAGATCTCCCAACTGATGAAGTTATACCATAAAGTATTCAAGAATTCCAGTGTGGGGGTCCAGGACAAACCAGCGGTTTTGCCATCCTTGTATCATGTTAGTATACTTTAAGAGCTGTCCCTCTGAGACATGCCGAAGTGACATTCCCACATTGTTATTGCTTCCCTGCACGTACAGTAAACAAAGTATTAAAAAATGTTTACAGCACTATAAACAGTTAGCAATACAGCCAATATAGATTTGTTTTCATTCACTGAAACACGCCCATACCTTATTAGATTTCGACATGGTTCACTTTTCAACTTATTTTCTTGTTTCTACAATCCGGTTACACTAGAATAAGGTCGCCATTATTGGGAGAAACGACCCAGTTGTGGACTTAGCAATCACTCTGTTGACGAGGTGATGACACTGATACTTTAATTAAATTTGAACCGTATGGGGAAAATAAAGCAAAAGGAAAGGACAGGTGAAACCACTCAACACCTTATCGTATTGCTAACTGCTGAAGTGTAAACCTGCAAATCAGTCAGACAGCTCGTCACTTGACTGTCGTCGAGAAGTGACTATTCTGCGGAAACGGAATTTGACTAGGTTAGGTGGAAATTGGAAAACCAAAGACCCAATTTTCCGTGGAAGATTTAATTATTTGCGAAATTTTAATTGAATTAAAAAATATATTAATTTTATATACAAGGTATCCATATCTTTATTCTATTACCTTATTCATCATATCACTGTATGAGCGATAATATTTTTTAACCTATTAACCTCTTCCTGTTACGTAGAATGAACCGGAACAATTTCAAAATTTTCAATATTGGTGGTAATAAAATGCAAGTAAAACGACGTACCTGTTACCTTATTATAGTTTAGAATTCAGATCGAACTGACGAACCTTTACGTATTCAATACAGCATATACATATAGCTTATCACGCTAAAAACTAATCTAGGAGAAGTTGAGATTTTTTTATAATATATTGGTTTTAAATTATGAGCTATTTCAGAAAAGTTTTTTCTTGCTTCCTTCGGTGGATTAAAGCCCACTTAAAAAAGTGTAGTGTAATCGTATTGTTCGTGTTTTTAATCAGTTTATTGATTGCCACGCAAATATTTATTGACAATGATGTCGTGTTACAAGGGGAGAATCGGGAATTTGGTATGCGGATTAGAAACGCGGAAACAGCAATAACAAAATCTAATTATATTCATCTAAAACTTTCTCTGCGCTGTGAAAAGCGGAGTCAAAGGATAAGACAGGTATGTCAGCAGATTACCAAATCAGAACCCGTTTTCGTTCAGAATGTCAGTCAACGTCACGTAATGTATACCGACATTCATCTATAAGAGGTATGAAGCTCAATTTTATCGTATTTAAAAACTGTGATCATGAACGATTTTCTAAAAAAATCTTTTCAATGATCATTTAGGTAGAAAATAGTATAATGAATCATTTGATTACACTCTATTAGAAATACCCAACACCTCCTCTTTCTCATTGGCTCCTTCCTACCGGACGATGGGGTGCTTCCTGAACAAAGTAGCTTCTTCCTCATTGATAGCTGCTTTTTTGAAGACGCATAGGTTGAGAGGCCTTCGTTTATCCAGCCCGCACAATTATGCGCAATACCTACGCCCTAAAGTTCAATCTAACTTATTTTCTTATAAACGCATTATTTAATAAATTTAATATTTATTTTTATGGGTCAGTCGATGGACGAGTTTTTGCATGCGAATAACACTTATTTTAAATTCATGTTTGTGCGACATCCAATGAGTCGTATTCTCTCTTGCTACCTGGACAAAATGATCAACGATATCAGCGATCCTGAACTGCCGCAGATAAAATCTACCATAAATAAGAAAGCTAATCAAATTATTCAACAGCGCAAGCATAGTAAATCAATTGGAAAAGGAATTGCGCGAAAAATGTCATCCCAAAATGACAAAAATGGCAGCTTATTAGTTCCGACTTTTGAAGAATTTCTCGAAACTGTTCTCGCTCTCGCTCTAAAAGGTATACATAATACACTTACCACAATATTAATAATTTTAAAATTGCCTATTTTTATTAGGTGCCTATGAAGCCCACTGGGTTCCTTACCATCGTTCCTGCACACCTTGCAGTGTAATTTATATCGATAGAAAATAATAAAAATGTATTCATGATATACTAAAATTTTTCCTTTTATAGATAAAATATGTTGTCATAGGAAAGATAGAAACAGGAGAAGAAGATTTTCAGGTATTCTGTTAAAATATCCTCTTGAATTGGAAGCTAATTGTCCCGCGCGATTTCTCATAAAAGTATGTTTGGAAGAAAACGGGACTAGACAGAAGCGACATACCTGTACCCTGGTTGAATCGAATTAATGAGTCATCTCAGTCAAAAGAATCCGATTTGGAAACAAAGTAACTTACAAATTTACTCCGCATTTTTAATTTCAGCGCCGTTACCTATGATACAGTAGGTATACCTAACGCATCAATAGGTATTTTTCGTCATTGTCCAGAGAACTGATTTTGAGATTCTAAGACACCTTCAAACTAGATTTCGATATGTTTGATTTCTCAATCAATACCATTTTAATAAAAGGTGGATTTGAGCCAATACAAGAATGAATTCTAAAAACAATTACCATACAATAATTATCTTTTACCCTCAATATTTACTAGTGTTATTGCGGACGTCTGCATGTAAAGAAATGTATATTTATTCTTAAGTTTATTCTTTCCGTATTTCTTTCTACCCAGGTAGAACGCGATAAATATTTGGAACATATTGCCGGGTTTTTGTTTTGCGTTGGGCTCTTGGGAGCGCTCGCCGCTTCCGGCCAATGTCAGTTCCTTTTTTTTCGGTTTACATTTTATTAGTGAATTTCAAAAATTGATAAACAAATAGAACTTAATTCTCAAACATAGATTTGTAATTATTCCTGAGTGATACATACGAGCAGTTTTGGTAACATTGGCCCACATTTAAGGTTTCCTTCCCGTGAAACTGTGAAAGGTCAAGCGAGAACTCGTGAAATCATCAATAGTTACTGACATACAGGACAGACAAAACGACTCTCAGTGATGGCATTTTAGAAAAATAAAGACCATATTGAAAAAAATCTAATTGCTCAATGTGAGATCTTTCATTTCATTAATGCAAAAGAGTCGATAAACTTCCGTTTCGGATGAAGGTTGACAATGAGGTGGGATGCCTAGTTGATCAATAATTTGCTTCCTAAAATTCTCCATCCGCTGCTTATTTATCACAGAGACTTCTTCGTGAATAACCATTCGTTCCGGATAATCCCGTCCTATCCAACAATTTAAACTCGATTTAGAATTCCGTAATTTATTAGCTATAAAGCTTCTTTTATAACTACCTATAATGCAGTTTGCGGCTATCTGATCTTCGAGTGGAGCTTTCCACGGCTCATGAATGTATTGGAACGGGAAAGCGGCAAGTTCTGGAACAAAGCGGCGAATGTAGTCTCCACTAGGTTCCAGACGCTGTCCAAAAGAGACGGAATCAATGCAGAAAGACGAATCCAATATTTTCTCGAAAGCGGAAGAAGAAACCCAGAGCCAATTGCCGCTATTAACAGCCCAGTCGCAATCTACTAAATGGTTAGCCATATGTTCTGCTCCGTCCTCCCAATTGAGCCAAAGATCTCCACGGGTTAAAAACATTGCCACAGCATTTCGTACCTAATTTTCTAAGTAATAAATTTTAATGTACTTTAGAAAAGGGTTTGTGGCGTTGCATACCGTGTGGTGCATCCAGCCCTCTTGAAGTAGCTGCCTTTGACCGGCATCAATAAATGGATAGCCAGTGTGCCCAGTTTTCCATTTTTCAAATTTTTCATCGTCATCCTTCCATGGAATGGGAAGGCACACAGGATTATCTAACAATTTGTCAAAACGAGGATTGTTTTGAGCCATAGTATAAAAGTATTCCCGCCATATCAGCTGCCCTGTAATGTGGACCCATGAAGGTGGACTCCCTCGATTGATTTTGTTGTACAGGTCGTGAATCTTCCAATAAAATCTAAAAATATGTATACGAAATATATTAAAAGTAGGCCTACAAAAAGTTTTTACAACACTTACAGACGAACCGAGATGGAACCTATTGAAAGAGCTGCGCTTAGGGAAAGAGGAGGTCCCAATAGATCCGGTCGAGCCTGAGTGGGTTTATACAATCCGGATCGGAAGGCTTTCTCTTCCGCTTTCAATCTTATATCCAAAAGTTTCAAGGCATTTGTTTCGCCACCGAAAAGTTTTCGGTGTCGGTGAGCCTCCGGTTCCTCAGGCACTCCAACTTCAGTAAGACTTGGAACACCATCAAATAGCTGAATATATGCAAAAGATTTTAAAAATTGGAGATGTGTTTTAGATTTTTATTTCATTTTAATACCTTCATTTCACCAATTTTTAAAAGGTTCCACGTTATAAAAGTTTACTCCTTCCCAGTTAGGATCAGCCACCGGTTTTGGGGGTTGTCCTAAAGACATAGCCACATGCTATATCATGGACAAAAAATCAGTTTATATTAACAAATTTAATAAATAAAATTCACAACATTTCATAATTTACTACAAACATGTCGTAGGTTAATGGAGCAGATCCTCCATTGGCTTTGACAATTTCTACTGGATCCCAAAGAGTGTGAGAGACATGTTCATCCCAGTCAATATTCAATTCTTTGCAGAGGTCTAAAAAAATTAAAAATTAAATAGATTTAATAACAGGGAGATTATATAGTATGATTATGAGCATAAAACTTGGTATATGACAATAATACTTTTGACTGATGCATCTCTGGAATGATAGATAGGTTCACTATCCTGCTGAAGTGAAAGCGTTTTGATGGGATTGAGAGAGTGAAGGTGTTGGAAGATATCAGAAGGATTGCCAATAAAAACATGCAACTTTGAGCCCATGTTTTCTAATTTTGAATTAAGCTCCTGCAGGCACCTGTAACAAAAATATAATGAATGAGTCTATATATATATGTATGAAGGAAAACATAATAATAAGCCTTAGCCTACTCCATGAGATAGCAGTGCATGTGGTATGGTTTGAATCCACTCTCTGCAATCATCAAATAAACATTTTCGATTAATGGTTTTTAAAATAAATATAAGTTGGTATATAATAGATTATCTTCCAATTTACCTTCGAAAATATAGCAGGCCATAAACTGCTTTTGAGAACTAGATTTTGAATCATCATGATGCTCGGCATTTCCTGAAGTTGAACGCGTATTTTCAAGTGCGGAGATGAGCGCTGGGTTATCGTGAAATCGCAGTCCTCGGCGGAACCAAACTACATTCATATTGGAATTGATAACAAGGACTTTCTAATACAACTCCATAAACTTTATTAAACGGTCCTAATAAGGCTGTGTTTGAACCCACCACCAATATAAAGTAACGGTCCAATGTCAAAGGGAACTTGTAAGGATATGTGAATCATTGAATCCACTATTCGGCGGATCATAACATTCCGCACAACTCACAGCCCAATGTTGTCAAGTTGTCACGTACTCCACGACTACGTAATAAATTTACCAGGAAGAAGATGACACGACTATGCTAGTTTTATGATCATGCGCACGTACTCCGGTACTCGCGCTACGTTACGGCACAACAAATATGATCCACTCGGTCTGCCTCTTCATTTTGTCAGCACTCCGCAGTTAGGCAATGGGTCGCGAATCCATAAATTCGGAGCATTTTTATTCGAAAATTTGAATTTAGAAAATGAGGGTCGTTCAATTAGTTAAACTTTTTCCTACTAAACGATGGCCCTCTTTCTTAATTTGCTGAAAAAGAGAGCAGTACTCTTGCATGCGTAAAATTCAAACGAGAGGGTGGTATTTATTTATATTTATTTTAAGAATGTAAAAGATAAACTATTAAACCAAGCAGTGTATTTTTGAACATTGAAAGTCATTAAAACAAAAATTAATTCGAATAAGAGTGGCACTTAGACAATTAACATCTATCGGGTGGATTACACCGACGAGCATATGACGCTCACAAATAACATGCAATTTACAAGAAAGAACCTTAGGCAAATGAGCGAATACAAGGTGCACATTCATGACCAGTTGTTTTATCATTGGGCAGGCTAGAAAAAAATCATTCAACATCCCATATGTAAATGACTTATCAAAAAAGGAGATCCATCGGTGGGAATAAATCATCAGCTGCCATTACGACTGATCGTCCTCCGTGTTGTTGATCAACATTGGTATTTTGCTTGTCGTTTAGCAGCAAGCGAGAAGTAATTGATGTGGTCCCTCCAAAAGGATGGTGCAGTAAAAGAGTTTCTGGTCGTTTTGGAGCATCATCTTTCATTGGAACATCTACAGAAGGGTTTAGATTCATTCGTTCTGCCATAAGTTGCCTACTGTAGTCAGCCATCCGCTGCTGGTTGACTGGAGAAACCTCTTCATGGACGACCATCCTTTCAGGATAATCTTGGCCTAAAGCATGTTTAGTTAATTTTCCATCTATAATTTAAAAAGTTATTTATGTTACCTATGATGCAATTGGCAGCTTGTTGTACATCGAGAGGAGCTGTCCACGGTTTCATGATGTACTCAAAAGAGAAACCGGCTAGCTCTGGAACGAAAGCGACGAATGTAGTCGCCACTAGGCTCCAATCGGCGGCCGAAAAGGACGGGGTCGATGGTCACGGAGGTATCAAGTAGTTTCTCAAAAGCAGATGAAGAGATCCAAAGCCCAATTTCCAGCATTAACAGCCCAGTCGCAGTCAATTAAGTAGGACATAAAATGATCCATTCCGTTTTCCCAATTAATCCACAGGTCTCCCCGAGACAAAAACATAGCCACAGCACTGCGAACCTGCAATAGAAATAAATATGATAGCTTAACCACAACTTATTGGTTATTTCAAAAATGTTTTTACCGTATGATGAAGCCAGCCTTCCGTAAGTAGTTGCCTCATTCCGGCGTCGATAAATGGATACCCAGTTCGACCGTCCTTCCACCGTTGGAGAGCGAGAGGATCTTCATCCCAAGGAATGGGTAGACATACTGGGTTGTTCTGGATACGGTGGAAATGAGAACCAGCCAATCGCGAAACAGTATAAAAGAACTCGCGCCAGATAAGTTGGCCTGTAATTTCCATCGGTGGAGGTTCACGGTTCGGTAAGGATCGACTCCGGATACTCTGATACAGCTCGTGCAGTTTCCAATATAATCTAAAAACAAAAGAACTTATAGTTAAAGAGGAGGAAAAAAAGACAAAAATAAATGTCTTACAGTCGAACTGAAAGGGCGCCAAAAGCAATGGCTCCGCTTAACGCTAAGGGATCGCTCAAGAGATCTGGTCGGGCTTGATTGGGCCGGTAGATACCCTTCCGGAATGCCGCCTTCTCAACTTGAAGTCGTCGATTGAGCAATTGAAGCGCTTCTTTTTCTCCGCCGATTAATAGGCGCTTCCTTGATCCCACTACAGTCGAATCATCGATACCGAAAGACAGCCTGAGATCCTCCAATGATGGTACGCCTTCATACAACTAAATGTTTCAAAAAATTTACGAATTTAAAACCAATATTACTATGATGGACAGGTATATAAACAAGGCAAATCACGTGAAATTCTGGTCTGGAAAATAGATTCCAATGGAGCAACAAAGGAGATTTTCTGCAGTCGATATCCGGCAAGCGGTGGAGCTGGGTTTCCCCAACACTTGTGTAAATTGCTATAACACAGAATATAATTACCCGCCATACCAAAGTCAACGAATAATTATATAATTAGATTACGCGAACGCTTGAAAGTTGATGGCAGTACCCCACCGCTGACACGTAATATGTCCGATGGCTCCCAAAGAGAATGGCAATTATACTGGATGTAAGAAACACCCAGGTTCTGAAATGAGATCTACTTTTTTAAAGAAATACACTTAAAAATCATTTCAAGGACACTTTGGGGGAAAATGGGTTATTGGTAACCTTTCTATGGCCATGTCTCGGTGAAATCCAGCTGGTTCCCTACTAGCATCAACATGGAGGGTATGAATGCCTAGGTGCCCATGTAAGTACCGGATCACTGCAATTGGAGAACCTTTGAAGATAAAAAGCTGTCCTCCAGCTTCTCTTAACTCTTGATCAAGGCATTCTAGACATTCTTGAAGAAATGCTCTTGGAGGATGAAATGTGGTGAAATATTCTATTTAAAAAAATAGGCCATGTAACAAGATTAATTCAAGAATGATTTTGGTAAGTTACCTGGAAATGTGTCATCATGAATATAAATATTCAAAATAGATTGGCAAGCCTCCACAGCTGAATAAAATGCTGGATTGTCGTGAAGGCGAAGGTTACGCCGGAACCAAACGACGTGAATGTCTTTCATAATTGGATCGTTAAAACAAACAATTTTATTCGCAATACTCTTGATGGACCTTCTGACTAATGATTTCCCACATTACATCGTCTCCTGAAACATAAAATAAATGAGGCTGATTGGGAGGAAAAAATTTAAAAGGTTCTTACTCCAATAGTTATTTCTTGACTGTTGAGAATTCGACCTTCCCAACTTCTAGTGACTCGTTGTGAAGTAGGCTACCACACTGGTAGCGGTGGTAGTACTAAAAGAATAGTGCTCAAGTCGTCGTAATGCTGTGATTTAAAGAGCGCTAACATTATGATAAGCGATGGCTGAACTCGAGCAGAAGCAGACGAAACTGGAATGAATTTATGAATTAAAAATATTTGTAAAATTACTGATTATTGAAGCAAATTCATAAATAAATTTAATTTTATTATTGAAGACACAAACTTTTAAGATTTTTTTTTCTATTTTAAATTCAAACTATACTTTTTAGCCAAGTTTGTTTATCCTACAAAACATACTGGCAACGCCTGATATATCCCACAGGGACTGAAGTTTTCTGTAGCAGACGTTCAAACTTTATCGTATTTCTTGTCGTTCGTAATCGTAAAAAGCGTGAAGGATATCTGGCGGTTCTGACTACGAAACGAGTATTATATGCAATAATCTGATACAGTTGTTGGTTTCTTCTTTTACTTCGAAACTTCTAAACTTTCTCTTTGGCCAAGGTGTACTGAATGGTATGCCAATGCAGAGATATGCATTTTTTAGAATTCGGAAACTAGCATCTTCCCTTCTCTTTTACGATTATCTTTGTATTTTTTTTTTTTTATCATGTAATGTTCTTAATCTAATATCCAACTTTTTATTCTTCAACTTAGATATTTGAAGTATTGTTCATTGCATGATTGCAAATACATTTTTTGGCTACTTTAAAATAGGAAAAAAACTGAGTCAAGTTTACTGCTTACAAGTAACAGTTCAATTTCCAAACAATACTATCAAAATTTATCATACTTACTAAAATAATTCAATTTCAATATGAATTGAACATAATTTTTACATTCACATTTTTAAATTGTTTGATCCCTCACATATTTTTGGAAGGCTTAAGCCATTTTTTCTAAACCAATCTTTATATTGAATCTAAGAATTCTACATCTTTTTTAGGAAAATAAAGAAGGGAGAAGAGCGACTTGGTCCCGATATCAACAGCCTAAATCATCGTGGATGAGACGCAACCCTATTCTTTTCCAATTCTTAGGCATCGCTGGTGGACTTAGTATCTTCTTCTCTCCAGTTCTCTACGTATGACGCTAATTTCCAATTTAGCCTCTTTTTCGAATTACATTTTTTTAAATTTCCTTTTATAGCACATATTTTTCGTTCCGAAATACGTATTACCTCCTTTCCCAACGAATTTCTACGACGACGACGAGGAGGACAATAACAAAAAATAATCAACTTTAAAGTAATTTATTTATCAGTTCTATCTTTCTATTATGTTTAATAATCCTATTTTTTCCCAGATTTTGTTCGATGGATCCTGTACGTAAGGCTCAAGCTCGTCTAAAGCTCTTTCCGCAGTTATTAGCCGAATGTGGAAGTCCAGCCGTAGCTTACGCCAAATGCGTCGTCACTCAGGATCAGAACGTTCGCAAAGACGCGTGTCTCCACGAATTTAATCAACTTCGACAGTGCCTTCACAAAGCTGCTCGCAAGATCGGAACTCGTGTCTGAAATTCACTGTAGAACAGGAAAACAATTTTTTTGGTGTGTTATAGTCATTTCCCTTTAGAAGAAGAATGCAATACAGTTGCTTAGCTGCTTTGGCTGTTAGGGCCTCTCTGATTATATGGAGCTGGATTCAAGATAGTTACCTCAATGTCAAGTACACAGATGTCGACTATTACGTTTTCACGGATGCTGCACGTTACGTAACCCAAGGAAGATCACCATACGACCGGCATACCTACCGCTACTCCCCCTTTTGGCATGGATCACGACACCCAACATCCTACTCCATCCAGATTTTGGCAAAGTCTTGTTCTCCCTCCTGGATGTGCTTACTGGAATCCTAATTTACGGAGATGTTGCCGGCCGGTATGGAAGGAAAGAAGCCCTCCTCTCCCTTCGCCTATGGCTATTCAATCCAATCACTTTGGCCATTTCTACGAGAGGTAGTGCAGAATCCCTCATCATCTTATCCGTCCTAGTTATCCTCTACTTTCATCGGCGGGCTTGCTATTTTACAACCGGCCTCTTTCTCGGATTGGCCGTCCATTTGAAGCTCTATCCAATCATCTACTCTATTGTTCTCTATACTTCAGCTGGCCATCGGACGGACACGATTTGGGAATCTTTGAAACCGAGTTGGAACCGATTTAAACTGGTTTCGGGTTTCCTGATTTCTATAACTTGTCTTACGGCTATCTGTTATTGGTACTATGACTGGCCTTTCTTACATGAGACCTACTTGCACCATTTGACTCGACAGGATGTCCGGCACAATTTCTCACCTTATTTCTATATGCTCTATCTATCAGCTGGCCAGAAAAATCTATTCATCTCTTTAGCTGCATTTCTTCCTCAAATTGTATAATCTTGGTCCTATCGGCTCGCTATCGCTCTAAAACTGATTTAAGTTGGGCCCTATTTGCGCTTACGTACGGCTTCGTTACGTTCAACAAAGTAGTGACTTCTCAGTACTTTCTATGGTACTTGAGTTTGCTGCCTTTGAGCTTAGCTGAACTTGGAAATGGTAGCAAGATCGGACCGGCTGTTGGATGGTTCTCTGCACAGGGCATTTGGCTTTACTTTGCCTATCGACTCGAGTTCTTGGGTGAGCCCACTTTCCTACACATCTGGATTGCCGGCCTCGCTTTCCTGACTGTCAATATTTGGATCCTTTGCAGTTTCATCAAAAGCCGAGCTCTACATTTCAAGAAACTGAAAAAGAAATAAGTTTTATTCGTAATAAAAAGAAAGGCGGTGTATTATTTTTTGTGTGTCTTCGTTAGCTGTGAAGTGTGATTGGACGGCTTGTGATTAAATCAATAAAGTAGTAATAAAAAAAAGGATGATAAATGGAAAAAAATGGTCCGCTGAATAGTTGGAATGAGAAGAGCATTATTACTTCATAATGTTTTCATGGAGGTATTGCATTTCTTGAAGATCGGAAATCTTTTCTTGATCCCGAATGTAGGCGTAGTTGGAAGCCAGACACATGAGGTAGTGTACCAAAGATAGAGCGACGACGAAGAAGCCACTGTTGACAAGATGAAAGACACCTCTGCTACCTCGACGTAATCCTTACAAAAGAGTTTGAGCTCCTCCGGCCCACACACTTGTAGATCATCGATCGTTGTCCCGTTGGGAAACAGCCAATCTATTTTTTTTCAACAATTTTAATTTCAAAGTTTCACAAAAATAACTTTGACGGAATAATTAATTGTTAAAAAAACAAGTAAAGTTAGTTTATAGAAATGCAACTTTTCTGCTAAAATATCCAACTTTCTAATATTTCTATGCGGAACTTTTCTAGACAAATAAAGTTTCTTTATACCAAGTTGGGTGAAATCAATGCAGGGACGGTCTTGCCGAACTTGGTTGTTGACACAAAGACCCCAGAAGAGCGTGAAAACAAGAGTGACCATCGTCATACACGTCAGGATTCCAACCCACGCGTAAAACAGGATATAGGATAGTCCAAGGAACTATTGATCGCAAATCACAAAAGGGATTGTAAAGTCAAGTTTAACATGTAAACATAAATAATAATACGACTTACGATAGCGCATGAGAGACGACCTCCCACGCGAGCCTTCCAGGCACGGTACACAGAATGGCGAGTACTTCCAGTCGCTAAACATCCGACGATGAGAATGATTAAGGCCAAAAGTCCCATAATTCCACCCAAAATCACCAGTAACAGTCTTACAATTCCAATCCTGTTGATTTAAAAATTCAAATTTTATATTTAAAAAAAAAATCATGTAAAAATTTAAACTCACCATTCAACCTGGACATGGAAGACATCCAACAAAATCAAATTGGCAAGTGTGGCTCCCCTGTAAACAGTTCCACAAAATACTCCAACTCCTAATGTAAATAGAAATTGCTAAGTAAAAAATGGTTACATAAACTTCTTGGAAGAGTACCTATGAAGCAGAGTAGGGTGGCGATAAAGGTGGCATAGGGGATGCGAGTGAGACAGTCCCGGCAGGATCCTTGTACACGAGAGATAAACAAGTTCAAGTCAATGTTATATTTAAAAAAGATGGATTTTAGGAAAAGAAACTTACCCATTCTGGATCTTGAGAAATAAAACAACAAAGAAGAGAGTGCTCAGGAACAAGGCAGAAGGGAACCTGTCAAGTGAATGAATAAAAAGAAGACGCCTTTTTAGCTTTGATTTCCTTCTTAAGTGCAACCACCCCGCTATATCCCCATAAAGAGAGACGACTACCGTGTCTAATTGAAGGCTGCGGTCGCGGGCGCGTGGTGAAGAGAGAAACAAAAATGGGGAGAAAACAAAAATCCGAGTACCGGAAGTTGATCGAATCAAGGTGGTGGAAGAAAACACACCCAGGTATATAACTGAAGAACAACAAAAACGGAAGGGGAGAATAAAGAGTGTGAGCGTAACAAGAAACGTCAAACAAAAAGCAGACGCTAACGCTTGAGGCAGTATTTGCCGAAGGGATGTTCTAGTTCTACTTCTTTCCAACAGGTGGCTGTAAATGTTTGATCAGCCCCTGGATTAGTTCCAGGCACTTCCAGCCCAGATTACCGGTACGAAAAAAAGGCTCGTCTGGGAGTTGGTAGATATTGGATGACGCATGACATTGCGTCAAGCCAGGATTTAGATCAGATCTCTTTTTCTCGCCTTTTACATTGATCCTTAGAGTTCGATTGTGTAAGAAGATGAGTTTATTCCATAATACCTGCAACCCACGCATAAAAAAATATTAAAACATGAATATTAACCATTTCAGACAAATTTTGAAATTAAAACAGACTAGAAAATGTCTCCCTTAGTTTTTGTCATAAACTAAACAGTTAAAGTTATCGTGTAAACTTGGAAGTGTAGCCGCGTGTTGAAGCATGAACAAAAATGTTATTGTGGGAAAAAAGTGATTTCCCATTTATCAAATATGGATGATTTTTTTTTTTTACTTTCCAATCATCCTGGAGGAAACCATTTACATATTACAATGTCAGTAATATTCTATTGATGGTATAGGCTTACTTTTTGATCATGCACTTGGATTAGAGTACTCGCGCTGCCTATTCAAATGCGTTGCACAATTGGAGCACAGTACAGTGCGTAATATGTTATGGTTGCATAAATGATACGGAGATGGGGTCGCAGGGAGCGTTTTGAACATGAAAAATCCATTTTTCTTCCTATCCTTTATTTCTTTTGCATTTGCTTATTCTTTTTTTTTAATTGACATGGAATAAGATGCCTACGCAGTGTTACGGTATCAATCATATCCCAAGAGCACAAAGAAATAAATCCGCTTTTCGATTTTTCCTAATGAAACTTGGATCTTAGTAGATATTTTTCTTAGAATTCTATATTTTGCCTTTATAATTTCACAATTTCAGAATCTCAGACTTGAACAAATTTTTAAATAAAGTTTCATTGGTGATGCGAGTGAGAAGTAAACGTTCTTAACAGTTTTTGATTATCGGCGCTTAATGATCAAATATAATAGATTCTACATGGCGCATCCAGAATACTAGAATAGACGGGAGTTTCCACGCAGAAATTTCCCTTAGGATGAGCAAATATGTATTAAACGATTAAGACGACAGCGCATTTCAATATCTAATTAATACGTCTATCCGAATCTTCTTGGAATACTTCTTCGTTTAGATATGGTTCCTCTGTTAAAATTAAATTCTAAAGCTCTGAAGTCATCACTGAATAGAGGAAATCATTGCCTACTATAAGCAAGCCACTCCCCGCTTCGAAAGTTTTGACTTTTGAAAGCGCTCCTTGCCGCGCTTAAAGATTAATTTTCACTTGATTTCCAAGTCCTCTTTTCCATAAACCATTGAAAATTTGCCCTTTTGAAAAGCATATATTAGAGTGGTATAGCTGCCGTCGTTGAATTTATACAAACATCGATCATTTCTCTGGACAAGTTTGTTCGGGAATACCATCGGGACTTTGCTACTCGATGGCAGCTGTGCTAGCTGCTGAACATTCTTATAGAGAAAAGCGCTGCCTCCGGGAGTGACGACTTAAAGTTCAATATATGCTCTGCTGCTACTGCTGCTACTGCCCATTTCATCCTTTGGGGGATTGGAAGGTTCTTCCAAAACATCAACATGCTGCTAGCTGTAAAGGAGTGCCTCCCTTTTGAAAAGAGAGGAGAGAGCTCAGTAACTTTGAGAAACAACTTTGCCCATTCGCTTCCCTTTTCAAACTGATAATAAATGCGATTCGATTTGAATTCACGACCTCTCTTATATTATACATACAAGTTTTTCCGTTTGTTTGTAATAAATAGGATAATACTTTCCGTTGGCAAATCAAGCTGTATTCAATCAAATTTACTTGGTTTTTCAGGGCAAACTGTGATCAACACAGTTATTGGAAACAATGCCTCTAGCATTAAGAAATCCTACGCATTGAATTGAAAAGAAAACGGATCGATTTGTAATACGTGAAATGCTAGAATAAATCCTTTCTAATCCCAGTCGTTCCCTGATTCAATATGCCCGTGAACACATTGGACAGACGTGGAAGGATTGGGCACGATTGCACGAAGATGTAGGATCCAATCGATCTTTTTTTTCTATATTGAAAAAAAACTAATATGTAGAGTTCCATACTTTTCTTTTCCCTGAAGCCATTCTTCGAATGCACTCTACTATTTTTAATAGAGATATCCATGGTGATGTGAATATGAAAAAATATATATTAATGCAACTAAATGCATGTATAACTTCTCAAAGCTCTCCCTGTATAGATATCATATAGACAATAATATTTATACTAATCCTTCCATATACAAAAGTTATTAAAAGTAGTGTACGTAAGACTGCTGTACCTAATATTTCGAATGATTTACGATTGAAACACTACGTAACATAAATTTGAGTATTTAGATATTAATCCAAGAAAATCTATGCATATGATCATGTATAACATCTCAAAGCTTTCCCAGTACAGTTATCATATATTTCGAAGAGTATAATAGGCCTACTGTTGGGCTTATCGCATATCTATTATTCATGCATTTGGCTTTGTTTCTGAACGAAATCTTACCTGGCATTTGGGTGGTCTTAGTTTCCGCGCGAAAACTTGACGCACTACATATTTCTAACTTGAGCGTTCTATATAATTTCTCAAACATAAGCTGTATATAAAAGTCAATCACGACAAAGCGGGCACCGAATTTGATCAATTTTCCATGAATTTTGATTGGAAGAGAAAGTAATAATACCATCGAATATGAGATTATGTATATTGAAATATGTTTTTGATTGTTCAACATCAATTGATACCATCAGTTATTTTTTTGGAAAATGTCAATCCCTAGCGTCGAACTTGTGATTATATTTCTAGATTTAAATGATTTCATTTGATAGAGAAGCAAACGTGACTGAGAACGTGACGAAAAAACGAAAACAGGTAATAGTTCTCTTATATTTGTAGGAAACGCGTAGGATAAAGGAAAACATTCATTTCGATCGACATTATTATTACAGAGGAAATAACGTTCCAAAAAACCATTATAGAAAGGGAACGGATGCCGGGCTCGGAAACGGAGAGTTTTTCGGGACTCGAGTACGCACGATACCATCACAGTAAACAGAAGAAGAACGTCTATCGGGAATTATTCTCATTACTATTATCACCGGTCGTTCTTCCTTATTTGCCTAAACGAAGTACTAGGAACTCGCTATATAGCATTAAGTGGTCGTAATTCTTATTCATCC